>MVGT01001586.1:141539-179140 GCA_002174775.1 Macleaya cordata | reverse complement strand
AAATCAGATACCCCCTCACTCTTGACGTCCTCACGTGCCTTTACGAAATGACCTAAACATCCAAACAAACTGACCAACCTTAAACCGAGGTAAACTGGTATAGTTTAGTTGGCCACAAGTATTAATCTAGTCTCGTATTCAGTGGCCACGTGTATACATTCTGATGGACACTCCACTATAAAACTCCGGGATATGGAATAGGGGAAGTGAAAATAATGAAAAATCAGTGGGGGGTAAGTTTGAACTAATTGACGAACTGATTTACAACACAGTTCTTATCAATTTCACTAAAATTCCTGTAAGTAATGGATAACTTGCACAAAATCAAGCCATTCAATATGCACAAAGTAAAATTTAGAACACAAAAAGGAATCCATAAATAACCTTAAAATACATTAAACAAAGTCATTTAGTTCAAAACCATAATCATCTTCTTCACCACATAACACCATCCACACAAAAGAAGTCAATGTTACTGATAACCATCGTTCTAACCACATAATACCAACCAAAAAAAAGAAGATGAAATGGAAACCATATCTCAAACAACATAACACCATCCATTAAAAAAAATATGAAAGATCAGTCAAACAACCCCTTAGAACCTGATCCTGATGCTCTTTTCGTTCCCCTAAATTGCTGATGACTACTTGGAGTAAATTCTAGTTGATGTTGTTGGAAACCTCGAGGTACACTTTCCTATTGGTGGTGTTGTTGCTGATTCTGAGGGTGTTGTCTTTGATGTTGTTGCTCTTATTGGTATTGATGAGGCACACCATCAAAGTGCACAGACTAGTTAAAACTTTGATTAAGACTACCCCCACTCACAGTCTGATTAATATGCACAGTAATAGGAACCCTTCCACCAATACCCATGTATCCTCTGCCATGAGAAGGCCTCCCAAGTCACATGCCTCTATTGCTTCTCCCAGTTCCATATCCCCTCTCACCAAGTCCTCCTCTACCCCTGATGCTTTCTCTGCTTCCAGATCCAGTGCCAGATGTGCCTTGGTTTGCTATGCTTTCTCCCTTACCGATAGTTGATGTTGTTGAAGTCTGGTCCAATCCTCCATGACTATTGTTCCCTTGACATAGAACTCCTCTAGTTCTCACCTTCTTCTTTGTCTTTCCTTTATATGTTCTCTGATTATGGCCAGATAACCCACAAAATGTGCATCTACTCATCTTTTTTATCCTTCCAGTTTCCTCATCTGCATCCCTTCTCCTATTCATTTTAGGTCTTCCTGGACCCTGTATAACTCTAGAGGCTTGACCTTTGAATGTGGCTGAAAAATAACATAAAGAGTAAGCTAAAACCCTAGTATATGTATTGGAGCTTATAAATGATAATGTATTAAAAATACTAGTAGGACTTTGGATTTAATTAAGTAATTTAAAGTAAGACTTACTGGTCATTACTACGGTACCTGCAAAAAAAGTTTATAAAGTAGTCATTACTACAAAAATACCTGCAAATACTGTACTTAAATATAAAAACATAATAAATAATAAAGTTACAAGAGTTGGAAAGAATCTTACTCTAGCCAATTGGGTCTTTTTTCAACCAAACATGCCACTGCATGTACGCAAGGAAAGCCTCTTATTTGCCATTGGACACATTCACATTCTTTGTTTTCCACCATACTTTCCTTTTGTGTGGATGGTGTTATGTGGTGAAGAAGCTGAATATGGTTTTGGACTAAATAACTTTGTTTAATATATTTTAAAGTTATTTATGGATACCTTTTTGTTTTTTAAATTTTACTTTGTGCATATTGAATGGCTTGATTTTGTCCAAGTTATCCATTACTTACAGGGATTTTAGTGAAATTGATAAGAACTGTGTTATAAATTAGTTCGTAACTTACCCCCCACTGATTTTTCATTATTTTCACTCTCCCCCCTCCCCATTCCATATCTCGGAATTTTATAGTGGAGTGTCCATCAGAATGTATACACGTGGCCACTGAACACGAGACTAGATTAATACACGTAGCCAACTAAACCATACCAGTTTACCTCGGTTTAAGCTTGGTCAGTTTGTTTGGGTGTTTAGGTCATTTCGCAAAGGCACGTGAGGGCACATGTTAATTTTGAATGGAGAATAGACGGGAACGTCAAGAGTGGGAGGTATCTAATTTTTCAAAAATTGTGAGAAGTAAAGGGATTGTTAGATTATGGAATGGGGGTAAATCTAAATATCCCAAAAAAATGATATTTTCTTTATAGGATTTTGTTAAGCATACTTCTTTTTTAACCATTGAATCGATGGAGTGCCAATTTAGATCGAACTCATAGTTGAATCTGACGTGGACATCAATTGTGCCTACAGCCTACTCATCATGATTAAGAAAAAAGAAAAATGCTATCATGCACGAGTGTGCAGAGTCCTTACTCCTTACCCCTTTATTGGTGCATGCGGCACATGCATCAAGGAAGGGGTGATTTTGTAATTTTCACCCTAGGCTCACCTGGGAAAAAGTAGAAAAATTTGAAAAAGAATATTGATGAGAATCATTCCATATGGGCCGGGGCATCAAATAAGTGGTCATTTCTTCATGTACTTGTCATACTTTTCTCAGTAAAGAAACCCTTCTTACCTAGATTTTATTGCTCAGATTTTTTTTTTTGAGTAGTGCTGGTTACAAAAGTTGTGTTAGATATTTATGTGGCATATTCTAGCATCATGTAAGTTAAAAAAATTTTTAAAACACTTGTGTTAGATATTTATGTGGCATATTCTACCCATGTAGAACTGTGTTATAAATCTTTTATGGGATTTAAAAATTTAAAACAAGTTGATTTTTTATGAAGATGGTAAAGAAAATAATCTTCTATTAATCTCCATTAGATCCTACGTTGAGTGACGATTGGACATTTTTAAATTGAGCAATGGATAATGACTCTTCTCATACTTATCTATCTTTAAACATTTAATCACCTTTTTCTTTTTTGTACCAAATTAATTACACCTAATTAATCACAAAATATTTAATTTTCTCAAAATCAATTGTAACACAACAAACTCATCAGTTCCACACTTCCTCTTGTTTTGTTCAAATCGACTCAACCTAGTTGACCAGGTGACTCGGACGAGTCAAAAATTTATGAACTTTATTCCAAGAATATTAATAAAATCCAATAAAACCCTTTTTAAATCTGTAAAAGCTAAAAANATTACGTCGAACGAGCATCATTACCAAGAAAACCACGGCACCAGATAAAAGTGCACACCGTGCACGTTAGAATCCCAAAGAATAAAATCCTCTAAAATACACTTTCATTTTTTTCAGAGAGAGAAAGAGATCCAGCCAGGGGTTCGCTGAACGTGCGGCGAAAGTGGTCGGTAGGTCTAATCTAACGCGCCGTCATTCTTTGATGACGTAAGCTCGTCAAAGGACGCGGACATTTGACCGTTAAAGACCAACCGTTTCCGTTACTTTCATAGTCGGTTTCCGTTAACTCTCCTTCTCACTCGTCTCTCTTTATCTATAAATCGAAATTTTGGTTTGCTACTCTTTTTAGATCTTAAGACTCTCAAGTAGGAAACCCTAACTGAAGTAGAAGAAGAAGAGAAGAAATCAAGCTTAAATCTTTCAAATTCATTTTAAATTTCAGGTAAATTATTAATTCTCTTTTCTTTAATACATATGAGCTCATTTGTAAATTTTGCAACTTGAATCTCTGGTTTATGATTATGAAATGAAAATTTTTGGTGAGATATCTATAAAAGTTATGTTTTTTTGTGATGGTTCTGTTTCATTTGTGATTTTTTTTTTTTTTCTTTTATTTTTTTTCTCTTTCAAAGATAAAATGAGAACACAATTTTATAAATAGATAATTTTTTTTTTTTTTTTTTGCTTTTTAAGAGATATATGAAAATAGATTTTTTAGGTGTGATGGATATGGGGTTGAGAACTAGGGTTTGTAGGATCTTCTTTTGGACAATATAGGATTTTTTTTTTTCTTTGTCCTTTGTATCTCTAATTTTCACTTCAAATGAAATTTTTATGTGTGGGTATGCAGTTATTGAATCTATTCTTTAACTGTTCTATTTATCTTTTTCTTTCTGGGTTTTTTGTTTTTTGTTGTACCATGTCAAGTTAATCACAAATTTTAGTATTTTGGAACAACATTTGAGCATTATTAAAGCAAATTTGAAGTTTGTAATCAAAGCTCAGAACTGACATTCAAAAGGAATTTCATGGGTTCAAACTACATGTATTTGCTTTTCAAACTTGAATCTAGAGTTATTGAACATTATAAACTTAATAATGAACTTTTTTGGTTTCCTATTTGATTTGAATCTTATTTGGTTCAATTCCGAATGGACTGCTATCTTTTTCCCTGTTAACGTGTTGTGGTTGGGCAGACCAAGATTTTTCAAATAGATGGATCTGACCATAGTTATTTTGGATTCTGGAATGAAAAAGAAACATGCTGATGAAATTGAGATACAAACGTGATAAACAAAAGATTTTTTGCTCAAATTAAACCAAAAGAATGTGAACATTTTTGCAATCTTACAATATCCACGACTCCCAGAAAATGGGATGTTGTGCTGTAAAACATTTTAGGTTGAAGTCTATTCAATGGGTGTATTCTACAGATATGAATATTTATTAAAAACTGAATATGCACCAAAGAGTCGGTAAATATGTTCGAAAATTTGATGGTTCAAATCAATCCTTGACGATGAAAATATATTTGAGAGAATTCTGCTTCTGTTTTATGTGCTCATAACAAACATGTAAAGAACATTGAGCATCTTACACGTTTGATCAACTCTTTTATATCATATTTGCAGGTGGAACCTCTCTTAGAGGAAAGCAAGGCCGCGCTCTCTGAGCTAGAAAAGAAGTGCCTAATAAGGAAGAAGACTGCTATTTCTGGGACTAGGTTTTTAGTGCTTTTGTGGAGAAATTTGCTGGTACAGTTCTGAGGAAGGTGGGCAGCAAAGCAGGGAAATAAGCTAGATAGGTAAAAGACCCTCTTTGAAATCCTCTCGGTGAGCAACTGATGCAAACTCTATAGCATGGATATGCACCAGATGTTTAGGTTTGGTGCGACTGGTGTGGACTTATCCTCCGACTCTTCTCACGACTCTACTCCTGTGATCTCCGAATGGATTGTTGGGCCAACGAAATTTGACATTGGTAGCTCTCCTAACTCACCCCTTTCCTCACACTTTGACTGCGACCGCTTTACTACCCCGAGCAACAGCCAGGAGCAGTGTAGCTCCTCCGAGAATCTGTCAGGTATTAGCCCCGCTTGTTACTCTTCGTTAGAGAACGATATTTATTCCCATCAGACCAGCCCTTCCCCAACCCATTTTCCGAACAGTCTACAACAGTCCCCCCCTGGGAGTTTGGTCTTGCGGGATGTGAGTGGTGCTCAGAGCATGAAGCTTGCACTGTGGGAAATTGAAACTGCTCTGATGAGCCCTGATACCAATGAAGATGAAGCAGCCACTTTGGGTGGTGCTTTTGGCGGGAATACACGGCCAGAAAACTTGAACCAGAGATCAAGGGAACCTCAACATGGGTCCCATGTGGTTCAACCTCAGCCCCTTGCTACTCCTAAGCATCAGAAATCCAGCCATGGATTTAAGGCAGAGAAGCGCCATAGGGTGACTGAGGAATCACGGCAGGAAATTCCACAAGGTGACTTGAAGAAATTGCTGATTGAGTGTGCAAGGGCTCTATCTGAAAACAGGATGGATGATTTTGATAAATTGATTGAATATGCCAGATCTGCTGTATCCATTAGTGGAGAACCGATCCAGCGTCTAGGTGCTTACTTGGTAGAAGGACTAGTAGCGAGAAAGGAAGCGTCAGGCACCAATATATACCGTGCATTGAATTGTAGACAACCAGAAAGCAAGGAATTGCTCTCATATATGCATATTCTATACGAGATCTGTCCGTACATGAAATTTGGTTATATGGCAGCCAATGGGGCAATCGCCGAAGCATTCAGAAATGAAGACCGCGTCCACATCATAGATTTCCAGATTGCTCAGGGAACCCAGTGGATGACACTGATACAAGCCCTAGCAGCAAGGCCTAGTGGGCCTCCCCACGTGCGGATCACCGGCATTGATGACCCAGTCTCGAAGTACGCCCGTGGTAAGGGTTTGGAGGAAGTTGGGAAGAGGTTGGCTGCTATGTCTGAGAAATTCAAGATCCCTGTCGAGTTCCACCCAGTGCCAGTCTTTGCACCTGATATCACAAGGGAGATGCTTAATGTAAGGCCTGGAGAGGCTTTGGCTGTGAACTTCCCCTTGCAGCTCCACCACACCCCAGACGAGAGCGTTGATGTGACTAATCCAAGGGATGGACTATTAAGGATGATAAAATCTCTATCACCCAAAGTGACCACCTTGATTGAGCAGGAATCAAACACGAACACGACACCATTCTTAACAAGGTTCATGGAGGCACTGGATTTCTACTCAGCGATGTTTGAGTCAATCGATGTGCCCCTAGAAAGGGTCAGGAAGGAAAGGATCAATGTGGAGCAACAATGCCTGGCGAGGGACATTGTGAACGTAATAGCGTGCGAGGGGAGGGATAGGGTGGAGCGACACGAGCTGCTAGGAAAATGGAAGGTAAGGTTTGAAATGGCTGGGTTCAGGCCTTTCCCTCTGAGCTTTCACGTCAACTCGGTGATAAGGAGTCTGCTGAAGAGCTACTCAACAGACTACACATTGGTGGAGACAGACGGAGCAATGCTGCTGGGGTGGAAGAACCGTAACTTGATATCAGCATCGGCGTGGCATTGAGAAGTGAGAGGAATAAAAGTAGATGATGATTGGTGTATTAGGGTGAACAAAGAAGAAACAAAAGAAGATTAAACAACCACCCAATTACTTAAAAGATGTAAGGCATTTTTCTGATTTGGTAGGGACCGTATTTTATTTGTACTGATGCATACAAATTACAGGGTTCTTCAGCTGTAGTTTTTTTTCTTTTTTTTGGGTTCAGGGAGCGAGCTCTCACCACTGCATCTTGTACCTGGTTTGATCACCTTGGTGAACTTGCAAACCAAATATCAATATATCAATCTTGTTTATGATTATGTTCATCGGATATCAAATGGGTTTTGCCGTGTCCCATGTTTCAAAAATGCCTGGTGTTATACGCATGTATATCACTCAGCCCATGCTTTCTAGACTCACATACGCAGCTGAAATGCGAAACACGCTCAAAACAAGAGTAATGCTAGAAGGCCTAAACAGTTAAAATTGGATTCAAAATTTCAAATACTTGTAGCCCTATTGACTATGCTGAAATGCAATTTTTGGTCAAATTTTTGGACCCCCTAGTATTATTCTTTGAAACAAAGGCCCTGCTTGGTATGGCCACAAACGTTTGTGCTGCAGAGGATTACCGCTATTTCAGAGAAATTGGGGCGCTTGGTATGACAACGTAAATATCACTAATCGGACATATTTACCGCGGGCCCACAAAAATATGGCAAAACGGACAGCTAAATTTGCAGCCCATTTTGAGCAGGGAACGTTTGCTGCTCATCTCTCTTTCTAAAACACAATGTCAGGAGTCGAAGACCTAAGTTCTTTCTACATCTCTACTCTGTTCGGCCAAAATCTACAGACAGCTTCTACTCTCTTTTCTCCTTTAATGGTTAAAGACTCTCTCTCTCTCTCTCTCTCATCTCTCTACAAATCAACTCATTTTTCTAGCAGCGTCGATCTCTGCAATCCCTAAAAGCTCTCCTCCGATTCCTTTTTTTTCTTTTGTCTTTTGAGAAATCTGATTCTTCGAGCTTTTCTTTATTTAGGGTAGAAATCTTTTCATTCTTATCAAATTAAATGTACAAAATGGATGGCTAGGGTTTCAAAGGAAATCACTTAGGTAAAGTAATACTGAGATCTGATGGGTTTTTTTATCATTTTTGTCTTCTGATTTTCACATCAAACATGTGAATTAATCAACATCTTTTGCATTGGACATGATTAGTTTGAGATTTTATAAAATATTTAGTTTTGTGAAAGAAAATTGGTACCATTAAAGAAAAAATTATGAAGTTTGGGATGCATTCATACCAAGCGATGGTAAATACTTACAAGACATCTACAAAGAGCATACCAAGCATCAGTAAGTAATTAGATCGTGAACATCCGTTGTAGCAAACATATGCAACGACAAACATTTGCTGATTGCAAACATCTACTGTCGTACCAAGCAGGGCCAAAGTGTTAAATGTGCTATTCCATTTTAACTTAGAGTACTTAGGGTTGAATTTTTTTAACCAAAACGAAAAATCAGCGGCAACAACACCAAATCCAACATTTTTAGAAATTGCAAAACCAGATCTACTCATCAAATATGTAAGTAGTATATTTGGGATCATATCCAAAAACAGATAACATCTTACTTTAGTTTTTAGGCCATTCTAATTCCTAAAGTAGAGTACATATGAATGTGGGAAGGGTGAGGCATATCTACAATGGAGAAGGTGGGCTGACCTAGAAAAATATTTCTCTCTCGTTATAAAATATAATTAGAAACTTTGTGAAATTCTTAAAAAAACTTTGTCAACCCCTTTTGCCACATTTTCCTTTTTTTTTTTTTTTCTAACTTTTGGATCTGACGAGTTATTATCAGTTCCCACGATGGGGCTTTATATTTCAGCCAACATTTTATGTGATTAGCCTAATTATTTGTCAATACACGAAATCAACAATACAGATTTCATAAAATGTAATGTTGATTTTATAAATTTGACAAGTCAAGAGTGATTTTGTACGGCTTGGAGGGAGATCTTTCATATCTTGTTCTGTCAATTTTACATAACCCACAAGTCATTTTGAAATTGTTGGTCTTATGGTATAGATAATTGTTGGGCCAAAGTGCGGAATTAGTAAAAACTTGGGCTGAAATATCAGTGCCCTTTTACAGTATGGGCCTAACTGCCATCTTACCTCAAGCTGTTCGACTTCATAGACATTAGTGACAGGTTCTTCTAAATACTACTACAACATCCAAAGAGCTCTGTTCTCAATAGTTCTAAGTTCTAACTGTTACCCTTTCTACGATTTATCCTCTTTTGCCCTTCAAATACCTGCTAATTTTCTCGGGCATCTTTGCTCCAGCTTTCTTTCTCCCGTTTGATGCCAGCTAAAGATGGCGCAATTAGGTCTAGGGTTAGGGTTCTCGTGTTGCAACCCCTTTACTTTGCAGAAACCAAAAGGGTTCACAGTTCTAGTAGCAACAAATGTAAGCAACCCCAAATCACAGCTTTGGTTAATTCTTGCAGTTCTTCAATTATCTTCTTCATTATTTCTTTTTTTTGTAATTGTAGGTCACTAGTGTTAGATATATCGAGTGTTCGAATCATCGGAATCGTCGATCACTACCGGTCGATACCAATTCTATTGAAGAGTGAGTCATTCTTTTCCTCAAACTTTTGGGAATCAAATCTATTTCTACTTCTTATTTTTTTCCAAACCCTTCAGGTTGTTGGGTTTTGTCTCTTTGAGTAAGTTGTGAGTGTTAGTTTCAAGATGAAGAGTTGTTGTTAAACTTGTTTGCATCACATTCAATTTGATATACAGGAAACCAAGGAAGAAGAATTCAGGGAAAAAGGAGCATCATTTGTGGATGAAAAGAGATTCAGCTGAGTCTGGTCATAAGGCTCTTAATCTTATTCACATTGTAAGTTTTTTTGTTAATGGGACCAGTATCCTTCTTTCTGTACTTCCTGTGGTCTTGTCTTGGGCTCTTGGCTCTTCTTTTTTGTTTGTCCATAACCCATATTTTTTTTCAGTGAGAAGATATAGTAATTGACCCAAAACACATCATGAAATATATGAACTCGAGGAAAAAAAAAAGAAGCAATCTACATTAGAAATTTAGAATTAACTTGCATTGGTAATTCTGAAATTCCCCATGTAAGATGAAGACTTATTCAATTTCTAATATCAGTTAATGCTTTAATCTCATTCTTCTCAAGGGTCTTTTTTTTTCCTTTTCCTTTTTTTTTCGTTTTTTTTTTTTTCGCAATTGCAAAGCTTATCTTTGAGTCAATTTTTCCTGTTATGTTTTGGTTCCTCAGTTGTTTGTCCCTCAGCTATCACTCATGAAGAGTTTTAATATCTTCTTATGGCACATATTCTTATCAGTGTTGAGATGAGAATATTATAGAGGTTTTCTCATATACAATTGGGTATTAGTTATGTTTGTTTGTTGCGGTTAACATCCCACTGACAAATTTTCCCTACTATTTTGGAGAAAGTACTATTGATTAAACAACAATAAAAAGTATTTGTTTGTATTTCTTGCTACAGTTATCCATTTCAAGTATGTTCATGAATGGAACAAAAGTGGGTTTCAATATTTTCGCATATTTTTCTAACTCATTTAAATGATGAATTCAGATCTTTGGAGCAAAGTGGCAACGAATTTGTTACTGTCTCTTTCTGAACTTTGAATTTTCACAGATTTCAGAACTTCCTAATGAGAAAGAGGCCGTCTGTGGAGCATTAGATAAGTGGGTAGCTTGGGAAGCAGAATTCCCATTAATTGCAGTAGCTAAAGCTCTCAGAATTTTACGGAAGAGAAGTCAATGGTTACAGATAATTCAAGTATGATATCTTGCTTCATTAACATTCATAAACTTGTTAAGCTTGTCCTGTATTTATGTGATAATGTATTATATATTTATAGCTCATATGGTTTTTGTTATTGAATTGCAAAATTGGATAATATATTAAGAGATGTGACCCAACAGGTTGATGTTTCGATTGATGTCACTCAAAATGTCTTCTGAAAATGGAAAAGGAGAAGAAACAAAACATGAGTATACTTGGGCTTCTAACAATAAGATGAATGAATATATCCATACAAAAACAACAAAACAAAATGTACTTCCTATTCACAGTCTACTTGGGCTTCTAATCATACGATTTAGATGAAGAAGAAGAATTAGAAGAAGAAATGAATGATCATTGTCATTCTCAAAAGCAAGAGCAGGTAAGAAAAACTTCATCTTGTTTACAGTTGAGCTGGTATGAGGCAACAAATTTGTTGGAGAGCCGAACTAACTATGATGCAAATTCATGTTTTTATATTATGTTTACTGTCCTGTATCCAAGTTGAGTCATGGATTTTAGGATATAAAAACTGCAAGTCTTTGCTTATTGGTTGGTTTGCTGATTGATTTTTCTCTGTACTAATCCATAAAACTTCTCAGGTTGCCAAGTGGATGTTGAGCAAAGGCCAAGGACTCACAATGGGGACATATGACACATTATTGTTGGCATTCGATATGGATGGACGAGTAGATGAGGCTGAATCATTGTGGAACATGATCGTGCACACACATACACGCTCTGTCTCAAAGCGGTTGTGTTCTCGAATGATATCAGTGTATCATCATCATCACATGCCAGATAAGATAATAGAGGTAAAACTTGTCTTTTTCCCATTCTATGCATATTTGGTCTTTGTAATTGAAATATTTTGCATAAATCTCGAAGTATACCTCGTGTGAGTTTTAGCTTTGATTCAATTTTGAATGAGCACAGGTGTTTGCAGACATGGAGGAGTTGGCAGTGAAACCTGACGAGGACACGGTTAGGAGAGTGGCACGTGCATTCCTGGATCTGGGCCAGGAAGACAAGCAGAAGCTGGTGCTCAAGAAATACCAGTGTAAATGGAAGTACCTTCACTTCAATGGAGAAAGAGTTAAAGTTAGAAGAGATGCTTGGGATGGATAAACCTCTCAAGTTCCAAGTTCCAACAAATGAACCGGATTCTGAAGTTTGGATCATGTATAATCATCCTTGATTTCTTTAGAAGCATCCAAGCTATGAGATCCGGACTCTGGAGTAGTAATAGTCCCTAAACCAGGGAATAGAAGGAACGAGAGTGAAACATGTTTCCTGCAGATAACTTCTGATTATTTGATCCGGCGGAGAGCACAGCTGTTCTTGCCGCCATCAAGCGGGCGAAAAAAAAAAGGGTTGTTCTCGCAGGTGACTCAAAGGTGGTGGTCGACCATATTCGACATTGTCACGGCTGTATTATTTGGTGTTGTCGATGAAGTTGTTAGCCTCTCGTGCACTCTTGATCACTTTGAAAGTTCCATAGGCTAATATGGCCCCGGACTGTTAGGTGCAATATACAAGATGTAGTAACTCTCATGCAGGCTGGGCTGATCCTCCCCCTCTGCTCTTTGGTACGAGAGCTATGATACTTCGGATGTAACTGGCACTCACCACCTTTTATTTTGTATTAACAAGTCTCTTAAGAAAAGAAACGAACAGAAAGAAGAAAAAAAATGACTTGTATTGCCCAGTTCTATAATTTATATAAAAATATTAATTTACATATTTCAAGATCCATGGCACAGGACTGTTCAGTCAGATGAGAGAAATTAGAGAGAGAAAAATTGATGGACAAAAAAACACCTTGAAGCTTTTTTTTTTTCTTAATTTTGGGGGAAAAGAACCAATGCTCTACTACCCAAATATGAATACAAATTACACAAGGATGATGGGGAACTTCAAAAAAAACTGTACACAAGAATGGAAGAACGGCTACTACAAGGAATGATATTGTTTTGAAATGATTACCAACTCCCCCATCATCCACATTTGGAAAAGGGGTAGCTGTGAAACAAAATCGAAAAATAATCATTTCCAAAACAAATTGGTGGGTGTTAATTAATAATGCTCGGACGCCGCTGATGCTGCCTCCGAACCCAGAACAGGACAGGTCATGTCATCGATCCCACATTGCACTGAATATGGAAGGTCTAGTCTTCAACCAATGAACCATCTCTTTGTCCAGTGAAGTCTTATTCATGATCGCATCAAGCATCGGGCTGGCAAAAACTCGTGGGTTGCTGTCGAATGACCATATCATCTTTTTTGGCCATGGTCTCTGTGGCTGCTTCTCCTGATGATGGTAATAAAGAGCATAAATCCCATTAGCACATTCATACTGACACTAAGCATCATACTTGCACACCTCCATCAGATGTATAAAAAGGAAAAACAGAAAATAGAACCAAAATGAAAACGAAAAGGCAAAAACAATGTGTGAACACACTTACCATTCTTGACAGCATGGATCTGATGGTTCTTGGGCCATAAATCCGTTGTTTTGATGGCTTCTGAGCCTTGGCATAGAAGGAGGCAATGTTGGGTAAGGACAAGCAACCCCTTCTCGCCCTCGGTAGATTGCTATCCGGCTCAGCATCGTTCTGGCTATGCCAATAAAGAAGCTGCCCCAAACAATAATTCTCGCCGTACGTCTTACAATACTCTTTGAAACCTGAACCCAACTTATCGGAGTACTTGGGCCCCAAGTCTAGAGGACTAATGTAGACAGGCGGAGAAGTTACACTCTTGTACTCCTGCATGCACAGAACTGTCTTTAGTCAAAGCAAGTATAAATGCTTCCATTGTTTGTTAAGCGTAATTTATCACCATTTTTGAAAAGTTTGGTAGGAGAGTTGGACTCACTCGGATTCTAAAGAAGCATCTTGTATAAGCATATATGTGGATTAGATCAGCAGCCGCGTCGTGCCTGCACTTGTATGTGCATGGAAGATTTCGAACCTCGTCCCTCAACCTTATAAAGTAAAAGCAAGTAATAAGTGAGACTCAAGTAATAGGAATTTGTACTGTCAGAACTGCAACAAGAAACAAGAAATCATGCTACTCACCATAATAGAGATTTCTGAAGTTCTCTCTGGAGATCATCAGAACCTGATGGATCGTGGGCATGAATCTTGGACTTGAGGTCATTTAGCAAATCCTCTTCAACATGAGGAGCCATGCACTGAAGTAACTCCTCAACAAGTGAGCCCTCCCCTTTCCAGAGCGCAGATACTATTTCTTCTGACGTTAGCTTCTCTAGTGGGGGTGGAGCTTTCTTCGCATCAACAAATACACATCTCATTACATATCTCACCTGTTAACGTAAATACCATTCAGAACAATACCAATTGATCCCGAAGTTTTACAAAACCAATAAAATCAAGATATTGTTTTTGTAAGTTATAAACAGTCTTACCTCACCAGGAAGACAGAAAATAAGTTAGCAATTTTTTTCTTTTGCCTTGATAAGTCGATAACTATCTTATTTTCTGTTCAACATCCGGTCGTCGAGTCATTGAACAGATTTTAGAAAATGGGATTGGGAGCTGGAGAGTCGAGAGTTATAGTAGTAAATAATATCATATGACCCTTGGGCCTTGGTTCAAGCAAAGAAGGTGTAGTTTATAAGAAAATGCCTACGATCTCATATAGAGATCAGATTGATCACAAATTTTGGAAACCACTTTAGAAGGAGATGAGCAATACTTCAGCAGAGTTACGACATTTCAAGAAGATCCTTTTACATGAGATCAGGCAAATCACCATATGTCATTTCAGTTCAGTAGATGAAAATGTTAGCTTTTCACCATGAGAACCTATTGGTTATATCTCAATAAAATAGATCCTCAATTAAAGACCACGTTCCTCTTACGTCACTTGTAACATGACTGACAAGTTCAAAAGTGGCCATAGCCTAATTTTGGCTTGATACAGTTTTGAATCGTCGCTATGGCCAAAACAAGTGTTCATATGCAAGTTGCAACAAATACAATACAATTGATATGGTCATCTTCATGCAGAACTACAAAACAATGACAGATGTGTGCTGGTGTCCAACACTAAAATGACATGATGCACACGTTAACTGGGGATGAAGACCCAACCAGACAATCTATTCTATAAATCGTGAGATCTGTTTAGTTACTAAATACCATATTTCTTCTTAAATATACAACATAGTAAGAACACATTTAGGTCACACTGAAATCTTATAGAAAGCAAAGAAATATTAGCTAAAAGCAAAATATTTGAATGAATTAGGATTTCTAAAAATGTCTTGGTGTGTATCCTGGACACCAGTAACGTCGTTGTAAATATAGGGAGTGGAATTAAATTGTTTTGTCATTTAACACATGCAGCTTCTGAAACCTTGTTAGAGAAATTCTGCAGGCATTAAATTTTCAGTTGTTTCAATCAAAGAAATGTTAGTTAACAAAGCAGTACATCTATCAGCGAACTAGGCCACACAGATGGAAAAAAAAAAAACAATCACCTTGTCAAGAGTGAGAGCCAAATTCTGAAGCCTTTGATTGTAAACACCCTCAGCCTGAACCTCAGCGTCACTCTTCTCAACCTCAAGGCAAATTTCTGCAAAGAATTTCCTCTTCTCTTCCAAATTATGCCTTAAAATCTGCTTTGGAAGTTTCATTCTTTCAAAATTTATAAACCTCACCTTTACCAAAAATACACAACAGTGTCAGAAACCAAACTAAAAAAGTTAATGCATTCAACAATGAGAAGTCAGCAAATGGACATACCAGACGAGCTGAATATGCAATCAGCCAATCAGGCAAACCACCAAGCAAACAAGTACCCAAACCCGCTCTTCCCAAGTCAATATAATCTTCTTCGGAAACAAAATTCAACTCACAAGCCTCTAGCATTAACTGATGTCTGTCCAGCATTCCGTGACACTCCTCAAGTACCTGAGGAAATTGAACTCCAGTTAACCAAACAATCATAATGCAATCGGGGAGCTGAATCTGAAGTTAATTAAATGGCACTGGACATGCGATAACAAGTCAACCATGTTTTCCAGACACAGCATGTCTTGCCGGGGACACAAGAGCCAAAAAAAATATGTTTATCATATTCTGACTTTTGCTGCCAAGGATACCAACTCCATATCAATATCTAATTAACAGAGATGCTAGTCCCTCAGTTCCTACCTTCTGAAAAGCCCCTTCACCAGTCAGATTCAAATAGCTTCCCCGACAAACTTGGCTGCCGCACAAACAAACAGATGCTTCATACTCTTCCTTACTCTGCAGCAGAAACGAGTGATATCAATCAACGAAACATTATTTTAGCAAGATATGATAGAAGCTCACAGAGTAATGGCACACACCTCTGTTACTGAGTTGTAATCAAAAGTGATCTCTTCACCATATCCAATTGGCCGTACAGTATAAACTCCAATCTGATACTGACCATCTACAGCAGTTACTCTGTTCCCATTAAGTGAATATATAAGATATGGAATTTGCAGAGGGCAATGAAAAGTCAGCTTTGTGCATGGCATCACCAACAACTAAATCATACGCATTACAATAAAAGAGGTAACAACAGAAGGTAAAAGAGTGACACTTACTTTGCTTCACAATTAGGGCGGCACGAGTGGCAGATTCGGCTTGCATAGTTTGCTTTGTGCATGGCATCAACAACAACTAAATCATACCCATAACGGTCACCCTGCCAAATAAGAAAATTAACCAAATGTCAAAGGATTAAATAGCAAACAAGCTAAACTTGCGCAAAATAAGAAAACTTACCCTTGGCCTCTCCAGATATATGTTGTAGAACTCGGGAGCTGGATCTTTATTGTTCTTCTGCAGAGATCGAATACCATCCTGCTTCTCGAACCACTTCCAAGCTGGATACACCTAAACATATAGGAAAACCATGAAACAAGGTTATCGATGTTATAAAGATCTAATAGCATCATTTTAAAAAAATAAATACTGTCACTAAATGGTTTTTATGAAGATAAATTTAGGCACGCGGCACGCCCATCTTCTGAGATACTAGACTAAATTCAAGAAAATGAGCATCATTGTACAATTTGGTCCAGAGAGGTTGTAATCCCTACCTCTCCCAAGAACTCTACAACAAAATCATCTTCACCAAAACCTCCTTCTTTGTTACAAACAACCCCGAGCCCCTGATCATCACATGCCAATGAGAAACAGAAAAGGGAAAGAAACGATGTCAGTAAAAGTGGGGAGCAAGCAACCCACTCACTGAAACAGAAAAGGAAAAGAGCAGAGAGATCATGCAGTATAGGAACTGTGGATCCAATACCTTTCTATAGGCCACATAATTGTCGTCAGGACGACTATGCATCGCCTTCAGGATTCCCTGACACATTCTCATGGAGCGTGCATCACCACGCTCCTCGGCAGTCTTTTCAATCTCTTCAACAACAGGCTTCAATTGATACACCATTGGGGCATTTCCAACACCAGTGAAGCGCCTGACTTGCAAATTCAAGGTACTCAGAAGCACATCTTCGATGAACAAATGCTTCTCTTGTAGGGACCAATCCAACTCTTCAGGCATGGAATCGAGAAGAAGGTTATGAGTATAAGGATCTATACCATAAACCTCCTGTTCTAGGACCTCTTCTCCAAGCTGTTTTCTAGGTTTGTAGTCCTTCACTTCAGGAATCTCCATATCTGACTCATCAATGCCATCTTTCTGAGCATTGAGCTTCTCAGAATATTCCTCAGGTAAGGAAACAAGCATCTTCCGTTGCACTTCCTCCTCATCTGCTACAATAACATATCGATCAATGACTTCGTACTTCCTAGTAACAGGAGGCACGAGGCTTGCTTTTGTCATGCGAGCACCCCACTCACGGTCTTCAGATATAGAATCCAAGGCTTCATCTGCGGAGAAGTATCCATTTCCTCTTAAATCTCGAATTCCACCTTCTGAGTGGATATCCAAGTCAGTTTCTGTATCAGAATTGGTACTCTCACCATCACTCCTGACATCTTCAGAAGACCGGTCAGGGTCATCAGAAGTATCACTTCCAGAATCTAAAGTTCTCTTATTAAATTTGGATAAACGTCTTTTAATTTCCCTATCAGATGCATACTCCTCATTATCTGCACAATCATTGGCATAGGCTGTGCCGTTACTCCGAGTCATGCATTTTCTTTCATTCATCATTTTATTGTGTTTCTTTTTATATTTGGAGGATGTTGAGCAAAATCCCATTGCTGAATTATCTTTTAACATCTTCATCATTTCATATCTTTCCTGAGTAGACTTTGAATTCTCTTCCAAACTTGTGACGAGACGGATAAATAACATAATGATGTTATTCATATCTCCAGCATCACCCCGATTTTTTGCTCTGCATTAATGTAGTATATAAGTTACAAAAAAGAAGGAATGGAAAATAAGGGAGGGGGATGGAAGGAAGAAAACGGGATAACAACCCTACACAACAAAAATAATACCATAAATCCAAAAAATGAAAAAAGGCGGAAAAACAATAAATACTGATATTCAGAGAATTGTCTCTGAAGCCCAGGTGTCAACATGTGAGAACAGAAACAGGAAGGTATCCTTTAATGTACTAGGAGTACTGGCATCTATAAAGAACTGCTAAGGCATCTTTTCCTTTGTCAGCTCTCTGGAGAAGGGTTATGCCATTTAAAGAATAGTGGTTTTGCTTTCTTATTCAATTTCAAAAGCGTATAATATAGAGACAAAGCTTACTTAATTGCATCCCGGCACATTCGACTGATATCCTCTTTGACTGAGCTCAATCCATGACCAATGTAATAACCATTCTTCATCCTATCTTCAATTTCAGCGACCTGTGCATTCAAATTTAACAAGATATAAGGATACATCAAGGGGATTGGGTGCAGTAGGTGTGATCGAGGCACATATTCAAGTGTAACAAAGCACATATTTGCAATGATCAGATAATGAAACAAGAAGTAGCAAGTACCTTGGGTACAAAGAAATCAAAAGTGTTCTCCTTCATGATATCCTTCAGACTGAAAGCAAGGAATTCCTCCATCTTCTTATACCCATTTTCAGATTTCCTGCAGAGCAATCGCCTCATACGAGCTTCCCTTGATAGGAGGGCTGAGGACTTCCTAGCATCAAGAAGTTTTTTGCGTCTATAGAAGCTTTGTCGAAATGATTGACTCTGTGCATCTCTTCTATCCAAAGCAGAGTCATGATGAAAAGGCTCTGCAGGCTCAATGGATTCAACCAAGTGACTACTTGAGCCCTTGGGCGCCTTGGAAAGAGAGGGGCTTTTCTCGGTTATTTGTTTGAGGCTCCTTATCTTAGAACGGGAACCCTCAAAACCTTTAGTGTCACGCAAACCACGACTCTTTCTCCACTTCAGATTTTGAAATTTGTTGGTCAACTCACTGAACTGGTTGCAGCCCCTGATATCTACAGAAGATATAGAAGGGAACAAATGAAGGATTTCTTCAAGTGTATCGGCGCTAATTCTGGTGCAGCCAACTAAGATGATAGACGTTATGTTTGCTTTGTTATAACTATTCTGCAAGGCCAAATGAAGAAATATATTAAAGTTAAGCAACCAGTGAATATCTTCTATCTATTACCAATGTCAACAAAAAGGAGAACCTACCATAGTCTCTCGGAACATGGAATCAGTGCAGTTGGGGCCTGCAGGAGACAAGTCCACTTGTCTGGAGATACCCTTGTAAAACTTGACCGCTTCATTCCAGCGCTTACACGTAGCAGCAGAGAAGGCAAGAGACTTCATGTCAGCTCTCAGAAAGTGGAAAATCTGCATGAGAATACGACCACTCAACAGACCCCAACTCTCCATCTCAGCTTCAGAACTCATACCATTTTCTTGGCCAAAAGTAGCATCACCATACAAATCATTAAACGAGCAATCATCCTTCTGTGCTGCCAGTAGGTCTTCTGTATCCAAGTCTTCTTCACTATCATCAACCAGCAACCGAGCTTTTTTACCAGCATGAATGGGATCGTCCTCTGTTATGACAGGATTAATACTAAGTATATAACACATGAAAAGTTGACTAGCCAAAAGAATAGAGAGAAAATAACACAAGATTTTAACAAAGAGGAATCTTCAAAACAGCACAGGAGGCAAAGAAGTCTTCCTTTGCTTGTGTAACATAAATTAAACATCAGTGGAATTTGTGGCCTACCCTGTGTTCGAACAAATAGCCCTTCCAGGTCAGAAACCTACGTTTCTAATCACTAGACCACCAAATCCACAAATGTTTCTCTAAAACCAATCTCGGCATCTTACAGAACCTCCAGAAGAGTTGGATGGATTGGACAATTGAATCAACCCGTAAGGGTGACCAGCATGTTCCCCAAAGAGAGTAGGGAGGAACAGAATATTTCTCATCCTCCTCTTCCAACTAGAACATCCTTTTTATAAAGCAATACACCAAATAAAGAAACTTCTCCTGAAGATTGAAAAGAGATAATACCTGATTTTTGGAACTTCTGCATGAACAAATCATGAGAGAGTAAAGAACTTTTGGAGATAGACGAAGTAAACGGGTGCTTCTCCAAGTCCTTCTTCGGCTGCTTTGCATTGATCCATGGATCCAGTACCTCATTTATAGCTGAGGCAAACTCCCTACTCTTGTAAGATTTCATTACCAACTCATGCAGCTTTCCCCGGGTATAGCCAATGAATTGTGGATGCAAGCTGTGAAATGAACTGGGAACCATGTTAGACCCATCATGCATATCACCATCTGATTGTGAGAAAGCAGCAGAAGAATCAGGGGCTGGTGACACTTTTCGTTCTTGGGTAGCAGCTTCAGCAGCTGGTGCAGCAGAGGTAACCGGAACCCAAATTTGATCGAACTTTCTGTAAACACTTGTTTGCTTTTGGATAGTGCCTTTGTCAACCAAACCCTGCAGCTCCGTGAAAGATGAGGGCCCATGTTCATGGCCAGCACCATCAAGGTAGTACCAATCACCCAAATGCAACTGTAACTCATCTGCTGTGCAAACATGGTCTTTTGGAATACTAATGGGAGCTATGCATTTTTGCAAGTCTTGTTCGTTGACCCTTCTTGACCGAGAAGAACCTTCTTCAAAACTTCTGCCATTGCTCATTGCAGAGGAGGACCGAACAGATCTTGAATGCCGCTCATGTCCTCTAGCTGTCACACGGGGCTCAAAGACAGACGAAACATGGTTCTTGACCACACATGCATTTATCCTCACAACTGGTAACACAATTCCTTTCACTCCCCTCGGAACAAGAGGTTGTTTCATTTGACTTGTTTTGCTTGATCCGCTGGAATCATTCCTATCTTCTGACAAGGAGAACGCCCATGCAGGCAGGTCAAGCCTTCTGCTGCGAGAAGGACAGTATAATTCATCTTCCCTCTGCCACCGAGGGTCGTCGTACCCAGACTTTGGCATCTGGCAAAGGGGGTAACCATCATTGAGGACAAGTTTCTTTTTAAAAGATCTTTCTTGAGCAGCTTCATCATTCCTCTTCCAATCACCACCCTTGCATGACCATCGCCAGGAAAACCAGTCACTGGAGTCCTCACTCGCAATGGCATAATCCTTATTAGAAAGTGCAGATGACCTTGTTTCTGCAGCTTCTTTTGATGTGATTACAGACAATTTATTGATTTCTTCATCTCTTCGATGACCATAGGGCTCCTCAGTGCTGGGTTGAGATATTCTGAAACCTGAAAACACGTGCAATAAGATGTTCATCATGAAATCAAGGCAAATACAACTCAATTTTATGCAAATACTAATTACCTTTTTGGAATAAGTAATCAACTATACATAATGTGGTAACCTAGAGGAGTTTCTTAATAATGATGCAGCATTAAATAACAGATTTCTGCTCAGACTTCACACATCGGTACTCAGTTTTATGATTTTGGTTTTAGAGGGGAGGAGATGGACCTCTGTCAATTGATTTGTAGATACAGATACTGGTATTGGTATTGGTTGTGACATTCTCACTGCAGGGATTTTTTGTTCCATCTTTTAAGTATCTCCAGGTCTTTCCACCCTTTTTAATACATCCATTTTAACTAATAAATATACATATAACCACATAACAGCTCAAGATGACCAAGACCATTCCAAATAAGAAAACACTATAATGTATAGATACCTTCAGAACTACCCAATTTCTCCCAATCCATATGCTCAAACGTCATCTGCAGAACATCTGGAAGAATATCGATTCCAAAAAAGCAGCAAGACAATTATCAAATGATAAATGAAAATGAAAGAAAGTAAAGTAAGTAGGGAGAAAGAAAAGGAAAGGAACAAAGAGGGAGAAGAAAGGAAACAAACCTCCAAGAGTCTCAAGTTCCTTCCCCGGAATAACAGAATAACCTGTTAACAAAGCTGCAACTCTTTCATCAATGTGGAGATCTTCTGATGGCTCCAAAGCAGCTGAAGTCTCATCAACATGCAACGGTGGCTGCAGCAAGGCGATAGATGATTCCTGGCCAAGTTTTGTAACAGGCTGGTCCGCATCCCCTGCATCTGCTAATAGATTTCCAGGAGCCTCGGGAGGGCTCACCAGCTGAGTAATAGTATCTGAAACAATTGATTGGAAGTTCGTGGGCACAAGTGGAGAGGCAGCTTTTTCAACAGTTACCCACCAGTTACTCTCAGAGTGCTTTATTAAATGGTCTGACTGGAGAGCTCCCTCTTCCACAAGCCTCTTAAGGTCAGTCAATTTAGAAGGGCCTTGTTCCACACCAAAATGATCCAGATAAAACCATGATCCCGTGGTTGAATCAGTAATTACTGTAACATGTGGTGGTGTGTCACATATATCCATATCCTCTTCCATAGACATAAGCCCCTCAGGAGCTTCATCAACCTGACCAGGAGGTTCTGCGCAATCCACAGAGAGATCATGTGGCTCTTCCTCCTTCTGAGACAAATCCTTGGTGTTAATCTGAACAGAACAACTGCCAGCATCCACACTATCTTTGGGTTGCATAATTGAAGAATGCCTATGAGATGATTCTCTTCCAGTAGAGTCCCTCCAGTCGAGCTTCTCTTCATGTGTTTGGATGCCATTGCGAACATGCTGCCTTTCATTTCCTCCGCTCTTTCGACTACTTTCCCTGTGATCGTAGGGCCTCCCCCGATCAAGTGGGGACTTATCCATATAACCTGGAGTACGATCCCTGTGATCGAGATGCCGACCCCGAATTTGGGGTGACCTTTCCATGCGAGCTGGACTCCGACTCCTGCGATCATGGTGGCGGGACCGATCATATGGGGACCGCTCCAAACGGGGTGGACTTCGACTCCTGTTGTCATGGTGACGGGCCCGATCATGGGGAGAACGGTCAGAATAGGCTGGGCTTTGGTCTCGGTGATCATAGTGCCGGGCTCGATCGTGTTTGCCACGCTCAAAATAGTCTGGGCTTCGGCCACGCCTGTCATGTGTTCCTCTGAAAGCCAAAGAAGATTCATTATGCCTAGAAGAATTCCTGATCGAGGAAGAAACCCGGGATGAAGCAGAGGAAGAGTTTCTGTAAGACCTCTCCATTGAATTGCCAGAATAGCGCTTATCAAAGTATCGGTTATTGTCATCAGAAATCCTCCGGCTCTTCAAACTTGGATGATCGCCAAAATCACCATGGTATCTGCGGCTGTTGCTGTCTGAATCAGTACCATGTCGTTTCAACCAACTTCCTGATGAGTAATCTTTTCCATGGATCTTCCCATCACTCTCTGAATGCTTAAATGAACCCAGCTCATCATCTGCAAGTCTCGAACTGATTTTTGAGTCCCTGTCATGATTGGGGTCCCACCTGTTGGGCCTCTTTCTCCACTCGCTCTCACTTCTACTGAATTCTTTTCTCTGAGAAGAATCTTCTTCAGAAAACTTCATAGAAGGTGGAGTTCGCTCTTTGTCGCATTTCCATCCTCCCTTCTCCTTAACAAATTCATTATCTACTTCCCATTTTCTCCCTCTTGCTGAACTAAATTCATCCTTGTTGACAACTTCCCCTTTTCTCCATTTATGAGGGATGAATTCTCCTTTCTCTAATTCCCCTTTTCGCCCTCTCCCCAGATCAAAATCTGTCTTATCTACTTCCCCTCTTCTCCACTTATCTCTAGCAAATTCTCCCTTCTCAACTTCATCCCTCCGTCCCCTTCCCATGCCCAAATTTCTCTTCTCTACTTCCCCTCTTCGAAACTTGTCTGGAATAAATTCTCCTTTCTCTACTTCCCCTCCTCTCCGCCATTTCGCAGGGATGAACTCCCCCTTGTCAACTTCTTTTTTTCGCACTCTTTCAGGAACAAATTCCCCGTTCTCAAATTCTCTCTTTTGCTCCTTCTCCCAATCCAATTCTCCCTCCTCTATCTCATCTTTCTGTGATTTCTCTGAAGTAATCTCTCCCTTCTCGAAATCCACTTTCTTACCTCTAAGCGAATCAAATTCCCCATTCCGTCCTCTCTCTGAGCCAAATTCCTCTTTCACTACTTCCATCTTCTTCTCATGCTTTCGTTGAAGTTGCGACTCTGAGAATGGATGAGACTTTGAATTGAAACCACCATTGCCTCTGCAGTACGTATCTGAATTTGGAAATCTTTCCATTACATGCTGCGAAGGCACGCATGCTACTCCGCCATCGCCCATGGAAATTCAAGGACTTCAGAAAGTAACCCTAATTTTCCCCTTCCCTGGGGCTATCGATGCTCATACTGCAGTTTCTTCAGCCGGAACAATCCAATCACCGAACTCGAAACCTAATTTCCATCAACAAGTGATCACAAAACAAATCAAACCAAAACTCCCCAAAACAATGTAGGGTTTCATAAACAAGAAAAAACATAAGCTCAGAAACACGAATCAACAAACCAAAAAACAAACAAACCTTGAAATTGAAACCCTAGGTTTCAAATCCAATCTAAGAAAAAATAAAAAAGGATCACATCACACCAAACTAACGAGAAAAAAAAGAGAGAGAAAACTCACAACGAAAACCAGATAGCTCCGTCCACGGATCCCACAATAGGGTTCAGAAGCAGACTCAATCAAAGAAATAACACAAACTCCGGTTGTCTACAGATCGAGAAACGCCATGAAAGGACTGAATCGAAGCTCTCTATCTCTGCTCTTTCTCTCTCTATGTCTCTTTCTCTCTCTAGTTCTCTCGCTCGTTCGCTCGCTGAGAAACGAAAGCTTCCGTTTTTTTTCTTTTCAACCTCTTCTTCCTCTCTTTACCCTCTAATAAGTACATTTACTCGCGCAAAGTCGCCATACAAAAGTACGAAACCAACCAAAATACCGTCATGCGTCGGTATACAGTATAAAATACGATATACGAAACCACAATTACCATACGGTATATAATCTGGTCAGCGGGGCAGGTTAGAAATAGGGATGGGGAAAAGAGGTTCCACTTCCATGTTAGGGTTTGTTCACTACGGTCAGGCTGCCCGTATCTTAGATTCCATTATGGATCTTTTGAGCGATTTAATTTTGTGTAACAGTTATGTACACAAAATTTCGTGTTCTTTGAAGTACAGAAGTTCTTGTGTTTTGCTACGGTTGTGAATTGACAAAACAGACCAGACTTCATCGGGAAACTGAATATAGTTTGTTAGTAGGAGTATAAAATAAAAGGGTTATTTTGTAACTTTAGTGGTCTCCGGTGTGATCCGACAATGGAATATTTTATGTAGGTTAGGGTTATTTTGGTCATTTGAGTTAAAAATATTGTTGGCGCTTTAAGGTACCAATTTTTCAAGGATGGAGGGAAACGAGTTGGGAGGGGTTTTTTATTTATTTTTGGATTGGATCCCAATTGGTGTTACCAGGAAGTTAGGATCTTGTATAATGTTTGGGCCCAAATTCTTTGGAGTCTGGTTTTGTCTAGTATAAAAGTGGTCCAAAAACTAAAAAAAAAATTATGATGAGGACTCACATATTTAGGTCTCTCTCAAGCAAGGTATAAAATTGGTTTTAATCCGATCCATAATCCGATTTAGAACATCAAAAATAATTTTAGATAGATTTAATATGGGTTAAGATTCGTTTTTTTTTTTTTTATCGCAGATAAATAAATTTTTGGAAGAGATAACTTTAGCACATTGGAAGTGGTTTAAGATTTTCATTTACTCTGAGCTAGATCTAGATTGATGTTGAGTGGAGCAGTGTGAAATGTTATATTTACGCGTTGTTATTTTGTAGTACGGATATAGATAAACATATGATTTCCAACTCAATCCATAATTGTTTTAGCAAAATGCTTATCCATGAGTGATCGATAAGAAAAAAATTTGGAGTGTGAATCGATCTATATGTCTGTATGTGGGTCAAATCGTTTAGGTCCTTGAACCGAGTTGAACCACTAACAGTCTGACACTTTTAACTCGTAATAAATCCGACTGAGCCAAGCAGGACTGAAACCGAATCCATTCATGTGTACAGTGCAGCTGAGTATGATAGTAATATGACCTCAGCCAGGACGGGGCACCCAAGTGCATTTTATTTGGATGTCCCGTACAAAAAAAATGGTGTCTCTCTCTCTTACAGAAGCCTTGGTGGGAAGATTATAGCACTTATGATATTTCCTTTACTAGTAGTAAAAACAATGTCTGTTTATCAAGGTTGGTGATTGGTGTCTTTGTAATGCTCTTACAGACAAAAAACAGTTATTGTAACGGTTTTTTTTTTTTAGAACAACTTGAAATACAAAAGATGATAAAAAGGAAATCTAAAATTGATTTTGCATGAAAAGTATCTTGTTTTTAGAACATTCAGTAATTCGAATCTATGTTGTCAACAGTAGTATAAGCTTCAATTTGCACATGTTGTTAAAGATTATTACGAATGTATTCTCAATTGGATCTTAGGTGGAGGATTTGACGGCAACCTAGCATAACTTTTATTACGGCAAGTTTAGTGAAATCCAATAATTCATGGATCCATAGATTTCTACCTTGATAGTGGGATCCAGTAATCCATAGATCCAAACAACTTTCCACTACTCAAGGGATTCGTAGTGGAACGATGATCTAAGGAACTGCAATCATCAGATGATTGCACATAGTCCCAAAATTATCTCAAAAATCCTAAACCATTTGATCATCTCAGTTTCTTCCACGTTTCATCTGGCCTAGTTTCCCACTATTCCCTTTAATCAGTTAACCTATGGATCCATAAGTTAAGGATTCTCACTATTCTTGCCCTTAGAAGATTTCAATGGGGTATAAGGTACTTACTGGACATTATAGGGGTGTTAATAAATCGATTTTCAATTTCAAATAGGTGGATTTGAAATTAAATTATTAATAATATAGGTATTTGAGTCCAGAATTTACCAACATCCGTACACAATATATGGTGAAGAAAGATGGAACAAGCAAACCATGGCTCGCCCTGCTGGTTTGCATCCTTCTCATATCTTGGGTTTAAACTCTTTTTGGATGTGGTATTTATGTGAAGTTAGATTCTTGTAATTTCTTATGTGTATATGTACATGTAGGTATATCCAAATAAAGCTCTGCTCCTATTGGTGTCCCTTTCTTGCATTGATTGGTAGTGCCCCTCTGCTATGTATATATGTTGGTTGTGACCTTGTTTAAGGTAGCTTATCAATGCTTCTCATTGTTGTAATTTAGGCATTAATTCCCTTTTACCTCCTACTACCAGAAAAAGGGAGGGATGGAACAAAATACTAATTTTAATAGGGTATACTTAGATTTTAGTGGTTAATAATTTAATATAAAAAAAGGGTACCCATTTAGACTTGATATTTTAACTTTTCTTTCTCTGCTAAAGCAAATGGGTATAAGAGCATCCACAGTCATATAAGCTAAAAAGGTGTTTTAGCTTTCTCTTATTTAGCCTACAAGACCGAGTTACACAGTGATAGGCTAAAAAGGTGTTTTAGCTTTCTCTTATTTAGCCTACAAGACCGAGTTACACAGTGATAGGTTTTTAAAAAAGTTTGAGAAATTATTTAAAAACTGGTTAAAAGGATATAACCGTCATTTTTTAAAAAAAAATAAAAATTAAAAACACCAGACGTAGTGGAAGCACTACGTCTGATGCCAGGCGTGGTCCAGGGACCACGCCTGGCGGTTTTTAATTTTTTTTTATAAAATACGGTAAAAAATATCCGTTGGAGTGAATGGACGGTCAAGATTGTATGTGAGAAAGAATGATGGTTGGGATTGAAACTGATTTAAAAAAAAAATAAAAAAAACAAAAAAAAAAAAAAATTATGGGGCGTGGGGTTTGCACCACGCCCAGTATTGGGCGTGGTGCTACCACCACGCCTGCATGGGGCGTGGAGATAGCCCCACGCCCCATGCAAATTTTTTAAAAAAAAAAAAAAAAAACAATGAGACGTGGTCTTACCTCTACGCTCCATGGGACGTAGTTTCTGCTCCACGCCCCGTAAATCTTTCTCCAGACTCATTTCCAAAAAGCTAATTTTAGCCTATCTGGGACTCTCGTAGGGGGAAATTCTTATTTTCCCCTACCCACTACTCAACTCAAATAAGGTAAAAAGGTATTTTACCATACCACTGTGGATGCTCTAACCATCAGATTTGAAAGCCCAAAATACACAGGGGTAGATGAGTGATTTCGTTCAAAATCCCACCGCTCTTTGCCCAAAATATACAGGGACATGTTCAAAATTTACTTTATTTCCTTCCGTCAATTTCAGGCAAACCAAACAGAACAAATTCATTTGAGTTGCCAAAAAAAAAAAAAGAAAAAAGAAGAAAAGAAAAACACAAAGATAATTAATGTAAGTTAACGAGCATATCTGCCACATTATTAAAATTTTAAATGAAGGAGGCGTATGTAATTAAATGAGTATTTAATTAGGAGTTTATGACACATTATTAATTGTTTCTAAATTACATTTGTATCCCTATAATTTTAAAAATGTATATGAGAAAATCTTAATTAGTCAATATATATATATATATATATTATTTATACACGCACATAAGTAAAATTATTAAATGTTTAAATAACATGCATTCTACATGTGTTGCTTACTAGTGTAAAAATGAGTTAGACACATGAAAAATAACTACCTCATGTAAATAATTACCCAAAGACAAAATACGAAAGAGTTGGGACAAACTAAATATCTAAAAATGAAAGTAATTTATGATCATGAAACAATCTTTGATAACTGCTAATAAGCAACTCTTTGCTTAATAATACGACAATAGATCTATATAGATCGAAAAAAGTTTATATCAATTGGGCAATGAGAAAGCTATGATTATTGTGGATTTTCACAAAGATCCCACAGTTCAAGGAACCAATTGACTTTCAACGGTATAATTTTTGTTTTGTCGCAAACGACAAATATTTTTTTTCCTATCTACTCGTAAATTTGTAAAGTATGCACAATTGCACTAATACTATGAATAAAATTTATGTATTTAATGCAATGCACGTACGTAAAAATAGGTATTTACAATGTGATTGTGCAACTTTATTTCAACATTTTTGAATTTTTATTTGTCCTTGGTGATAAGAAATTGTGATTCTTTTTGTCCTTATTTAACCATTTTGTATTTATTTTTACCAATGGTGAATTGAATTTTTTATTAATATAAAATAAAAGTTTTTTTATTTTCAGTCAACTCATAAATGTTTAGAGCACAATTGCACGACAAATAAAAATTATGTATTTAATGCATTGCACAGACGTAAAAAGTATTTTTAGCGTGACAGTGAAACTTTATTTCAACATTTTTGAACTTTTATCTGTCCTTGATCATAAAAAAATTGTGAATTTTTTGCCCATTTTTACCATTTTGTATTTTTTAACAAAAAAATGGTGATTTTAAAATTATTTATTCAATATCCCATATTGATTTTTTATTGAAATTTATTTTAAATTAGTTTAAAATTTTTATTTTATTATTATAGTGCATATTTTTGTTTGAAATTGAAAAATAATAACAAGGGTAAAATGGTCTTTAATGGGAGTCTCTTAATTTTTCTCTTTACCCCTAACTAAGTAAATAATTACTTATGTGTTCCACCTTCTCATTATTTCAGGTCGTAGGGGTGATCCTTTTTATATACTCCATTCTAAATTCCCTCAATTTGGAGTCGGGGTTGGTGTTTCCTCCTGACGCCAAACACTAGTGTACTTCTCTCCGTCCTCGCACAGCAGATTAAACCAAGGTTACCAAAGAAAGAACGAAACCAAAACAAAGCAGAGGAGAGAGAAAGTAAAGTTAGAGAGAGAAAGAGAGGAGAGGGAGAGGGAGAGGGATTCTGAGCAAGAGATTGAGAGAGAAAATGTCGAAGAAGAAAGCTTTTAGCGGCTCAACTATGACGCTGAAAGATTTTCATGGCGGTTCAATCCCTTCTGATCTTTCTCTCCCTTCTGCTCCTGGCGCGTTAGTTCCACCTTCATTCATTTTTTTGTTTTTCTTGTTCATCATATCTAAAATTTAAGTTATAGATTCAATCTTTTTATCGATTTTATCAATATTTTATGAAATCTTGTTATTCAAGCCCTAGATCTGAGTATTTGTTTGGTTTTGTTTTGTTTACTTTGTTGTATCAGTTCGTTTGAATGCGATTTTATTTGATTCATTTGTTTAATTTGGAAGATTAGATCTGTGGATTGACATCTTTTTCTTGTTTTTCAATCTTCTATCCGTTTGCAGCGTCGCAAGGCCTTCAGATCGCACTGGTTTTGACCGTCAGATCCAGACGGCATGGGGAAATCCGATGGGTCGATCCGATCATCGTTCACGGCCAGGATCTTCTGGTACGAACCGTAACTTCGATGATAAAGCTTCGTTTCTCTCTCATCCTGCACACATCGGCCGGAACTTCGATGAGGATGAACGTAAGCCGTTGGATGGTATATCTATGCCTAGAAGAACTATCAGTGATGAGGCCATTCGCGTCCAACCAAGCCGTCCAGAGCCGAAGCCGGATTCAGTGACACCTACAAAATTTCCTGGACGACAGGTGTCGAGCCCAGTCTCTCAATCGCCCGGTGTCGCTACCAATTCTTACGCGGCAAGGTACACAGAATCGATTCCTGTCGGTGCGAATAACCAAATTCCAGGTGGCAATAATACTAACCAGGTGGTTCCAAATGCGTGGGGGATGAGGAAAGAAATGGGTGTTAGTGAACCTGTTTCTTCTGCCTGGTCTGGGCCAAATGCAGTCTCAAGATTTGCACAAGCAAGTGCCCTTGAGAAGGTATCTTCAGGTAGATGGCAAACTAAGCAGCATTCGTTTCATCCTCAACCGGATGTTGAAGTTATACATTTACCTGAAGCTGAGAGTGATTATCATTTCAAGGATCATAAAGCATACAGTGGTGTGAATCCCATGAATGAGAGGGGGGATTCCGATGAGATAAGGGTAAGGTACGGTGAAAAGGGTTGGATTGCTGATGATGGGACTGTTAATGGAAAGGAGTTGCCCAATTTAGAGAGGGCAAGGTCTCCAATGTACCCAGAAGCAAAGGAGAGCAACTCACCACTTTATCCTGATGTGGTTCGGCCCGTTTCGACTGACGGGAAATATGGTGGTTCCAAATTGCAGCCACCAGTGCCTTCAGAAGTGTCAGAGAGGCCTAAGTTGAAGCTCCTTCCAAGAACAAAGCCTTTAGAGGTTTCGGAACCTTCTGTCACGGATTATAAGCCGGTATAACGTTGGTTGGTTTGTGATGCTTATTTGAAGTTCCGTATTGGTGTTTATTGTATTAATATTTGATATTTGGAATTTAGGGATACCATCAGCTTAATGACCTTGGTCATGTAGCAACTGTTAATGAGTTGTATGGCAATGCAAATGCCCCAAAACCAGGTTCAGCTGGTAATGAGGGGGGGAGTCAGGCAGTGGAGCGACCGAAGTTGAATCTGAAGCCTCGAACAGTTCTTGATCAATCGGAAGGAAGCGCTGCAAGAGAGAGGTTTGTGAACTTGTTTTAGGATCTCCTTGCCAGTGTAACTCATCCAATCAATTAATAATATTTTCTTCATTTGCTCATGTTTTCTTGTGAACTTGTAGTTTAGTAACTAAGGAATCACTGTATGATAATGGCTGAGTAATATCACTGAAGAAAGTACATTCGAATCAGTCAAAACTTAAATTAGCTTTAGAGTAAATCCTTGAGGATGATAAAATTAAGATATGGAGGATGGTTGTTGCATGTAATATTTGGTGACCGAGTCATGAATGCTAACAGTGTAAAATATGTTCATACATAAATCGTTTGGGGATGTTTAACCTGTTGGACTGTACGCTTGATATATCAGTTAACGTGATACGCCAATGCTCTAATGCAGTAATGCATGAAATTCAAGGCTACAAATGAGGATACCTTGTAAACAATTGTTCTTATGCGCCATATGATATAGAATAGTTTATACCTTGTTTGGATGTCCACACTCTTTTGCCTGGTTTGTTGTACCCATGATTGGGGTTAGCACAGGGTTGCTACTTTTCATCTTGACTTGTATTTTTTTTTTCGGTACATTTTTTTCATCATGATTACTTATTATATGATAGGGATGTTCTTCCACTTCTTCTTCTAGTGTCGAATCTTCTCGTCTTTCTAGCATACTTCACAGATTTTTAGTATATTGTGAAACATGCATTAAGTGCGATAGTTGATTTTGGGGATTTACAATCTCCAAGTCATGCTATTCCCTAGTTTTTTATGGGCACGAGTATATATTATTCAAAAGGAATGAGGAGTGAAAATGTATGAAGGGAGTGAAGAAAAGAAAACTTCCCCAAGCTTTATAGCATAATTACATATGTGATTCAATAACGCCTCTCAACGAAAGATCCAAACTTGAAATCTGTAGTTGCTTGCACGTAATGCCTTGTGAAACACTCATTAACTGTGATGATTGATGTTGGAGCTCTTCAATGTTCAAGTCATGCTATTTTGTATTTGGTCCTGCAAAAGATACATCAAACCCAAGCATTGCACTTGTGATTTTAGAAGCCTTTGCATTTTGCTATTAAGTGTGTTACATAACTAGGATATTCTACTTCACGTGTTGGACACCCTGTCTTATTCACATACAAAAATACATCCCAACACAAGTTCTCAAATTGATTTGAAATTTAAAATTTACTCAATTATTTTATTCATTTATTGCTTAAAAGCTAGAAGCACATGGATTTAAGAAAGTAGGGAATGTCTCTTCCTTTTGTAATGGTACTACCAGAAGGACGTGCATTATGCACGTGTTTTTACTTTCATGTCAATTATATCTGAGTAACACATATCTGATATTGGTGTTCTTCATTCAAAATTGTGTTTTCTCATGGTTATATTTGAAAGCTAACACTGTAAAAAAGTATTGACGACTTACACATTAGCTTTTTCTAATAGGAGAAAATGGAACGAAAAGAGATGTGTGAGGTGGTAGCACATTATATTTAAAACTATTTTTGGTAAAATGACTAAAATGCACTTACTATTTATTACTTCACTCAAAGAGGTTTTGGATGGGATAATGAGTTTATAGGAACATATTATTCTGGCTTCAATAACTGTTGGGTGGATGGCAGCCCTTTATAACGGATACATGAGTTGTACGACTGCCCTAAGAAGAAGAATCCAGAATTGGACATTAACTCATTTGATAACGTATAAGATCTTTCTTAGAATTTATTAGGTTTAAGAGAGGGACATTGTGGTGGATGTGAGAGAGGGAGAGAATAGCATATGTATGTGTGTGTGTGTGTGTGGGAGGGAGATTTGACTTTTGAGGGAGAATCATGAGAGAGAGATTTGTGGAGGAGTGAGAGGCTAAGGAAAATGATAAAATTACCCTTTTTAATTTGGTCAGGAAGGACTAGTAGGGCAAAAAAGTTTAAATGTTTTTATTTTTATTTTTACGAGGGTATTTTATTTTAAAAACCTCAAAAAATGTGTTTTCTTAGTTAATAGTATAGATGTAAGGTTTACCTATATCAAGTTATGTAATTGCATTCTTGTATTGAGCGATACTTTTGGAATATTTCCGTGTATGCAGCTTGTTATTATAATGCATAATTTGCTGACTAAAAAAGTTAATTAATTAGAAAAAAATGGGATAGGTAATTTACTCTAAACTACAAGTTAAAGTTACTTCGTGGGAAACCAAATTATACCTTTTTGGAATCTTTTATCATAAATGCCTTCTCTATTTGGAAGTTCCCGATTTAAAAAACTTACCCCATGAGCCCTATATCCTAGGTTACTTCCCTATTTCACCCTTGTACTGTAATTTTGGCTCCCGTTAGGCTGCTCTTGAAATAATACAATTGAAATAGGTTCGCAACAACTGCTCCCGCTAAGCGACAAATTAAAAACCACTTCTCCCACTTTCGAACCGAATCTTCTTCATTATCTGCTTTTGCTTGTGCAATTTAGTTGTTTTGAAAAAATAGCATTAAAAGATACAAAATTGCACATGGTACCAGCATATTGATGTGAGACCATTACTATCCATATCCATATTTATTTCCTTATTTTGGGCGAAAAATTATCATTTCCCTGTCTATATTTGCGCATCTTAGGTAAGCACCATTTTTTTTTCACCCGTACTAGTTCCATATATTTTAAGATATTTCTTGTTCTATGATATGTCGGGATGGAACTTTATTTCCATCGATTCCTTTTCTTTTCACCTTCTTTTCACGTTGTGTAAGCTAATTCTTTTTCATATTTATACATCTATTCTTTACCTGATATATATTTCTTATGGTTAACTTACCATTTAATCCTGTGAATTGTTCAAGTTGTTACGTTATGTGTCTCATGGCCTATAATTCAAATCCTAATCTATTACTAAGCATTTAGAAGAGACATAGAAAGCTGGTGGGCTTCTCTTAGATATCTTATGGAGATAACTAGAAACGATGCTAATCCTAGTGGAAAAGATTTGAGTTATGTAACTGGAAGAAGCTCTAGCATAGACATAGAACCACAGTAAATGCTTTGAGCCTAGTTTGTTTTGAAAAAGTGATCAATTAGTGATGTCCCTTGCTGCTACTTAGTGATGGATTGTCCTCGTTCCAGATCATACATGAAGTCAAATTCATTTAGTTTGTTTATGCCCCTATCTTTCTTGCTCTATTTGATATTCAATGCTGCCTCTGTGGAGGAATCCCTCGTGAAACAAATGTAAAATCAAATCTGACTGAATTTGGTAAATGTCTTTGTTTTTATAGCTTGTTTTTTCCCTATCTTTCTGCTGTTTTTGATATGCGTTGCTTCTTCTCTGGAGGAATCCCTCACTAAACTCATGAATGGGTTGGTATGTGGTCACTAATGCATACAAACCAACTCAGTGTCAAGTTTCTCGTGGGGGTTATATTACCCTAAAGGCTTTCTAATAGTTGAGAAGATCTCTCCGTAACTTGTGAAAATAAGGTTTTCAGGGTATTGATTGGATGATCAACTCTACAGTTTTTTTTTTACTTGTACTCTCATGGAACTGGCTTATTTGCATGCCATATGTCATTGAAGCAGCTATCTTCTCCTTCCTAGACATGAGTTAAATTTTTTTGTTCTTTTGATGCAGGAAATCAGTGTTTGGTGGTGCTCGTCCTCGAGAACTGGTAAGCATTTTTCTGTGCCATCGTCATACAGAGACCATTAGCTGACCTGCCCATAATTTATTAATTGATAGTGAAGATTCCTTTCTTATAAAAATGATCATGAAGTCCCGGTTGATATGGTTGTAGCAAAATATGTATACTTTAATTTACCTCCTTCAATGTTATCTGGTGCCTGGGATAAGGCGCTAGTAGACGTACTTACAAACAAAATCTAAGTCTCTTGGGATGGATTTCCTTGCTTACATTGAAGCACCTTCAGAGTGGGATGGGATAATTTTTGTCTTGTATATAATGTACAAACTAACCAACCAACTTTGCAAGATTGTCTGTACATGGTGACACTACACCCTCTTGTCATGGCACATGTTGACAGTGAATATTAAGGGTTGAGTTTTCCGTTTTATTTACCCAATCTAGAAGTCTGTCCGCCATTTACTGGCTCTGGAGCTGCTCTTTTAGCTTGTTGATGTTGCATTTCTATCAGGTTCTCAAGGAGCGAGGGATTGATGATGTTGTTATCAGCAACCTTGACCCAATTCAATCACCCAATAGGTAAAGCTCCCTTCCACAAGTCTGCGTTCTTTCAATAATTTCCATTTTTACAGTTAAGAACTCTTTATTTTGGAATTATTGGTCTTTTTTATTTGCTAAAACATCAAGATTACCGTTGGCACGTAAAGGGTAAAGCCTGATATTCAGAAGACCGAAATAAAGCCAGAACAGGTGGTTCAAACTGCACGATATGGCGAACGGTTGGAGAACTTGCCTGCTGATCAGAGGACTTCAAGGGATCCTGAGAGGAAAGATATCCGGGGGGACAACAATAAAACTGAAACCCAGAAGAGTTCTTGGCGGAAAGAGAGCTGGAGAAATGGTAGGGTGACTGAAAAGCAGCAGGAACCACGGCCTGAGCCAGAGACCTGGCGCAAGCCAGTAGAGCAACCAAAACCTGCTCCATCTGATGCTCCAGGTCTTCGTTATGGGAAAGCAGCTTCTGCATTGGAGCTTGCCCAAGCATTCTCAAAGTCAATCTCTGAGCCAAAGACAGCTGATCGTATTTCTGGCCAGAAGGGCATGCCTGGCCAGAGTCAGATTCCATTTTCCCGGCTAACAGCAACCCAAGAACTTTATTCAGGTCGTACCCCAAGGCGTCAGATCAATGGGTACTGAATGATCAAATTAGTGGTCTGGTAGGTTTCACATTTACTCTTTTGGCAGGAAAGTTTGGTCTTGTGATTTTTCTATCACATTGTCATTATTAACTTTTTCTATCGGAAGTTGTTTGTCATGGGGTATATGTGGATGTCTTTAGAGGATTCAGCTGACCTCTATCTTAATACCAAAAGTTGTGGAGTTCACCTGAGATTTTTCAGTTTTATACATGTTATTTTGTCAAAATTGATTGCTTTTCATTTTAGCTTGTGCGGAAATTTCCTTTTTTTTTTTCTTGTAAAATTTTGATCATATTTGCCTGTGGCGAGGTAGAAAATGTCCACTCGCCACCAATCTGGTTGTTTGTTGATTCAATCTTTAGCCTAGGCTGAAAAGTACTGTCTTGATCAACAGGGTTCTTTGTTATAGATCCTTAAATAGCAGTGATCCAGGTAGGGTGTTTGTAACATCCCGACCCCATTGAGATTCATAATGATTTTAGATCTTATTCTAGTGGTGTATGAGAAGAACGCAATTTTCAGAGTATCCTTGGTTATAACTGTATTTGAAGAAATACTGTGGTTTTTCTGACAAACTGGTTCCAGTTCATAACAGGTAGTCCATGTTTTTGGTCTTTTTATGCCTATCTTAGCAGGTCATTTCAGGACTTCCAACTACTGTAATAGTAAGAAGCAATGCCTTGATGAGTTGAACCCATTCTACAATGCGGTAGTAGACAAAAATATGACGGATTTTGGAAACCCATTAAGATTTCAGATGATTGGGTGTTTTAGTTCAATATATATATATATATATATATATTGGCTAACTTTATGACACTGCATGTTGTTCACTTCCCTTTCCACTGTCATAACTTTGTGACTGTTTGAGTGAGTTCACTATTATTTCATGGCTGACTTTTCACCGTCAACAAATCGGCCGATGGTAAAAGGGGGTAACGTGCACGATGGGTGCACAATACATCTATCAGTTCAGCCGTACAAGTATTGTGGGTGAAGAAAGTTGGTGAGTTGGACTCTTGAAACTGACATTTCCACGGAGAAGACATACAAAGTAACAAAACAAAAAGGGAATGAATCTCACTCATCCATTTTCTTTCTTTCTCAATCATAACATCCCATCTTAATCCACAACAATTATATGTACATCATCAAACTATAATCTTCATTCACAATATTGATCACCCAAAACCAAAAAAGAAAAAAAAAA
>MVGT01001586.1:109438-141316 GCA_002174775.1 Macleaya cordata | reverse complement strand
AACAATTTAATCAACCATTATATTACCTACATAGGACCACAACCATTGAAAGGACAGATATGTAATTACCATAAAATAGGCGGACCTATATATTTTAGAAAAAGGGATGATCTCTTTAGTCATTTAGCATCTAACATGCGTGCAAGTGGATTTGGATTTGGGAGTTCGTTCAATGGATGGACCATCCCCGAAGTAGAGTGAGAAGTTAACTATGGACCGTGCTAGCCTGACATCAAAATTAGTGTCTTACACTAAGTCAGTATGATCACTTAAGGCCCACTCTAAAAATTAATTTTGAGTAAGGATATTTTATTAATTATGAAATCAACCCATTTTAAAATTTCTAATCTTCACCTATAAAAAAAATAAAGGTTGAGTAATAGAGTCCAATTATATGCACCCTCACTAATTTTTTTACGCTCATCCATACTCATCATGGATATATGATTTCATAAGTCAATTCGGTAGAATTCAAACGCTATTAAATAACGCCTTAATTTTTATTTTGATTAAAAAATAATAATTGAAATCACGAGGATAATATGAAAATTGACGTTTATATTTAATTAAGGGCATCTTCGTCATTTAATAATATAATTTCTTGGCCGATTCCTTATTTCTTCCGTCAATAATTCATGACTAAATAATTTTTATAAAAAAAAAATTCATAACTAATTAATGAAGAAACAGAGACTGCTTACCTATATTCATTATTATCTCTATGATTATGATGATAATCAGAAGCGCGAATCCTAGCCTTTGATCCGGACTTTCCCGCTACTTTTCCATCAGATCTGACGGTCCTTCGCTCGGAGGAACTTTTCGACACGACAGTGACGACTACTTTATCATCCTCGGAAATCGCAGTAAGAGAAGGTTTCCACTGAGACGCCGACGACATCGAGTGTGATCTGGTCACCACCACCTTCTTCTTTCCCCGTTTCTTACTAGGAGGAGGATTATGATCATCTTCACCCCCTGCGTACGATAGCGGCTTGCTGTTAGCCCTAATTTCTTCTTCCAATAAGAAGGAAGAAGGGGATGGTTGGACCGCCATATGAGGACTTTGTGATGAAGGTCTGTAGCAACTAGTAACGAAATCCAATAAGAAAAACTTCATCTTTGTATTGGAAACAATTAATACTGAATTATTATTATTATTCGCTATTTCTTCTTCTTCTACTGATGAAAATTTCACAGTTTTTGGCGCCATTAATGAAGTTCTAGAGACTCTGCAATTTGACTACTCATTTCCTCTCTCTAGTTTCTCTCTCTAGGTTTCTCTCGATCACTAGATCATATGGCTCGGGGATGACTCTCGACATCCCCTTTTATAGTTTTTTCGTCTTTATCTCTATCTCTAGTCTCTTTGTTTTCTTTGGAAGGTTGTTCGTCTTTATCTCGAACGCGTGTTATAAACCTAGCCGAATATTTATGTTTTTTTATTACTAAAATGCCCTCGTTTTGTACGTGTTTTTGAAATTCTATTAGATTCCTAAGGACATTTAAGTCAACGATCCCCAACTACGCACGTGTTGGTTGGCTGTCCATCCCCACGTATGCTGGATATTCAAAACACAAATCTCAAAGCTTAAAAAGAAGAGTTTGTATCGGCTTACAACCTTAAATATACAGGTTGTGTGTACAGACTCTTGTGGGTCCCACGTGAGGTCGATCTAAGGGCTGAGATTTTGTAGAGATGTTCTCCTCACTATGTAGATCAACTTCACCAAAAATCAGTTTATTCTAAAACTTATAGCCCCATCAAAAATTGATTGGAAGTTGTTTAAAAATTAACGGTGAAAAATGAACGATGAGAAAAAGAGCCAATGTTAGATGGGGTTAGAAGTTTTAGAATAAACTGATTTTTGGTGAAGTTGATCTACATGGTGAGGAGAACATCCCTATAAAATCTCATCCCTTAGATCGACCTCACGTGGGCCCCACAAGAGCCTGTACACACAACCTGTATATTTAAGGCTATAAGTCGATCCAAACTCTAAAAAGAATGTCAAGCATTTAGTGAATGATCGTTTCATTAAGAGGTCCTAGAGGGAGGTTGAGCTCTCAAGATTCAATAGTGACATAAACTTAGCTGGAATTTAAATCCTCATCAGCATTTGCTAGGGACCAGCAATGTTTAAAAAACCATTGGTTATAACGGTTATAACATTGTTATAACGGTAACGTTCATATGTCGTTACGTTATTTCAATATAATGCCGTTATATTATTATAGCTATTTTTTACCATTATAACGGTTATAACTGCCGTTATTTTGATTTAAAAAATAGAAAATAACATAAGAAACTATTTTAGCATATTTAATATTTTTTAAAAAAATTTAAAAACTATTATTTTCTATTATAACGGTTATTATTTTATGTTATTTTTCGTTATTATGATGATTTTCTTAATTTAACATAAATTGCCATTTAGAGGTCAAAAACATTATAACGGTAACGGCAACCGTCGTCTTCAGACATTGGTTATCAGTTGCCAATTTGCAGTAATTTAATGTCCAAAGACTTTTTAACAGACTCTACTCACTCTTGAAAACTCAGTTTTTTTTTTCATTAATATATCTGGGTCAAATGATTTTTTAAATGCATTTAACTACTACGACAGACTTTTATGATTTTCTATTTTTCCTGTCTTTCCCACGTTTCCTTCAAAAAAATTTTAATACATTTTTTTTATTTTATAATTTAAATGATTTGTGGTTAGAAATTTTTAATTCATTTTTTTAAAAAAAATATATAATGAACCATATGTTGCTGTCCTGGCCAAACTAGTTTTTAGTTTCTCTAATTATTCACCTAATTTTAAGTGTTTTCATTGTTCGCAGTGAATACCATATGTGCAAGTTCTTGGTGTCACTGTAAATAATTTCATAGTGCAAATATTTGCTAGCTCATAGAAATTTAGCTCAAATTTCTTTTTATAAAATTTGGTCCAAATCATAGTTAGTAGTTCACGAATTTTTAATGAATAATACGCGAACTGAACGTATTAATGTTGAACCGAACCGCACAACTGCATTATTCAATGAGTCGGAATAATTTGCGCATTCTTAATGGGTTTGGAATTATTCACGAATACTTTCCGAATCCGAACCGAACTTTTGAATAATTCTTTTTCTTTCATTTTTTTTAAATCTTAGTTATTGTTCAATCCATTATACTAGTCACATTGAGATTATTGGATGTGTTATTTTACTTTTGAATAATTGATTTTTCTTTAATTTTTTTTTTAGAATCCTACTTATTCTTCAATCTGTTATACTAGTTTTATTGTACCAGTTGGAGACTTATTGAATGGGTAATGTTAGTATTGTAGTTTATGATAAGATATAATATTTTTTATCATAAGCTATAATATTTTTAGACATGGTACTTGTATATATATCCAAATTTTTAAGCTAATTTTTGGATGATCTATATATTCGAATAATTCCCGAAAAATTTCCGAACCTAACTTTTACCGAACACCAAATTGCTAACTATGGTCCAAATTTACATCCGACTCAAAAGAGAAAAAACTCGTGTGTAAAAAAAAAAACATTTTCTACAAAATATGGTTCATGGATCCAAATTCTGCGTCCTCTGGGATACAAGATGGAAACATTTCAAATAGATTAAAGGGACATCACTTTCTCTACTCACGAAGTAATTTTTTTGTAGAGACTTTTATTACTATTATTCTTTTTTTTAATGCTAAATATAATTCCATTTTTACTTTGAGATTAGAGAGTTCTATTTTATACACCAACAATGCTGTTTGGACCGACCATTTTATAAAAGTGGTGCCAATGCTTATGTGACAAAGTGGGTCCCACTGCCATATAAGTTAGAAACCCTTCAAAATACTTTTGAGAGGGAAAAAATGGCAGGTCCCACCGTATCACATAAACATCTTGCACTACTTTTGTAAAATGGTCGGTCCAAAAGGTATTATTATACACCAGACCACTTGTAAACAACAATGCTGTTAGGACCGCCCACTTTACAAAAATAGTGCCCGATGCTTATATTGTAGGGTGGGTCCCATTGCCATGTAGGTTGGAAAGCCATTCAAAATACTTTTAAGAGGGAAAAATGGTGGCTCCTCTAGTGCCATATAAACATGGGAAACTATTTTTGTAAAATTGTCGATCCAAAAGTTATTATCGACTTGTAAATTAGGTCTATAATGCATCACCCATGCCATTAGATGTCATACAACAGTGGGCATTGTAGTCGGGAATACTTTGTGGATAGATTGTTGGCCCGATTATGGTCCAACACAGACGTGGTCGAGTGGGACTAACTGTATCTTCTAAATTAAAATAATTTTGGGTGTCTGTAGTGAATTATAAAGCCGGGCTACACGGGACATAAATTACACAACCGATTGACCCAAATAATGCTACACTTTTAGGTACGCCCAGTTGAGTGTTTTATCGAAAATGCTGTGTATCGAAATCGTAATCGAATTCAAAGGAAACAATGAATGCGTGAATTGTAGGGGATCATGTGATTCACAATCTTCTAGATATTCTTCATCCACTCCTGATTTTACCTTCCCTTACATTTTAATTTTGGTGTTTCTTCTCTAGTACATGTAGTATTCTGGGTGTTATACCTTACATTTTCTTGCACAGTAGCGTGTGGAATCCACGTGAGGTTGATATTTTTTAAAATTATTTTTTTCTCTTTCTAAATTATCATAACTAAAAATCACTTCATTCTAAAACTGCGAGTCCAATAAAAAATTGACTTTTTTTTATTGTTTATTGTTCATCGTTAATTTTTAATCAACTTCAGATCAAATTTTGATTGGTGTATAAATTTTAGAATAATATGATTTTTAGTAGGTATATTTTACTCATCTTCTAAATCATTTTCACAAAAAATCAACCACAACTAATGTAAAAATAAAGATGTACAAACACATATAGGAACTCATTAAATATATACGTTTCCAATAGAACGAGAGACTATTGGGATAAACATGTGTCCACTATAGCTATTAGAGACTAATTAAATATAGAGATAAACACACTACTTAATTAACGCACTAACAACTAACATGGTGAATCTAGGATTAGAACGATAAAAATAATAAAAGAGAAAACAGAAAAAAAAAAACTATATTCGAGGTGGTCAGCTTCATTAAAAGTTAAAACAGGGGACACAATAATTTAAAATTTAAATACCAACATAAATATAATAAAAAAAAATAGAGATAAATACAAAAACTTTGAGTAGTCAGACTCTCAAAATGGGTAGCCACCATTTATTAGAATAATAGTTATAAAGTTTCAATCAGATTTGTCATCAAATGATCACCAAATAAAATTACTAATAATTTAAAATTGGGGTTTTGGAAAAAAAATCGCTATAAAAAAATTATTATAATTTTAGTCTTTGTTTTATAAATTTAGTCTCTACTTTTGGACATAAAAGTCATAAAAGTAGAGACTAATTTTATAAAATAAAGACTAAAATCATAATGACTTTTTTTTCTTTCAGGGATTTTTTTTTCCAATTTTCATTTAAAAAAATATTACTTGTGTATTTGAAGATATTTTTTTTATTAAGAGAGAAATAGAGAATTTACAAGAGAAGTAAGAGTATGTACAACATTTGCCACTGCGCACGGCAGGCCCAAACATTTGTGCTCTCTTTTCTTTGATTGATGCTAGTTTAACAAACATAGATTCTTAAAAACGTCAAGAAATACAGATATATTGGATTATTTACCCTTCCTTAAGCATTTATAGCAAGAGTAGTTTGGTCTTTTTACAAATACATAAAATTGGGCTAAAATTCATTTTAATTAATTTTTTAAAAAAATGATTTAACAAGCTTAGGCTTAAAAAAAAATTGTGAGCCCAAAGTGAATGGCCATTGAGTGTCCAAACACATACCACCTGTCCGTTAACAGCATGATTATACAATGCTTATTCACCGATCCGGCTCACAATTTTTTATTTTATTTTTTTAAGAATGGGCTTGTTAAATTGAGATTCTTTTTTTATTTATTAGGTGCAGGACATGACTTTTTTTTATTTAAGTAATAAATTTAATCATTGTGGATAGGGGTGGGCAAACATAATCTAAACCCGCCAAGCCAATCCGATCCGAACTAAACAAACTAGATTTTAACCGATTCAATTAGAATTTGGATTGGTGGTGGATGAAAGAGTAAAAAAACTGACTTGATTCAACTAGTTGTAGGATGGGTCATCCAAAAAATTGATTAAATCGAATCAACAAAATAATATACAATATAGTCTGTTTGGATGAAAGATTTATAGTAGGAATTTTGTGGGAACAGTAGAAAATTAGTTAGATTTATTACATGTATATGTTATTTTAGTAATTACTTTATGTATTTATATTATTTACTATAATGTTTAAATTTGACAATTTTTACGTTTTAAAAACATACAATTAAACAGAAAAAATAAAAATACAAAAGACCAAAACCATAAAAAAATATAAAAGTACAAATACCTAAACCTCTGGCAACCGATCCAATTAGAGTTTAGATCGGTGGTGGATGGAAGAGTACAAAAATTGACCTAATAATTTAGATTGGTGGTGAATTCTCCAAATTAAGTCGGATATCGACTAATGCCCACCCCTAATTGTGGATATGCAAAATTTTTCTTCACAATTAACATGCAATAAATATACTTACATCAAATCTTTATAATTTATGTATAGTATCTACGTGGAAGAAAAAACTAATGTCATGAGAGCTTTCTTCATACATTATAGTCATCCTAATAAATTTAAACAAATAAGTACAAAAAAAAAAACATGTTAGTTTCTAAGAAGAGGAAGCTTAGGGCCCGTTTGGTTCGTGATTGGAAAACATGTTTTCAAAAACTAATTTACACGTAAACTAATATGCATTTTGTACTACATCCAAAACTGTTTTAGGATTTACAATAAAATCATGTATGATTTTACAAAACAAAAAAATGTTTTTTCTTTATTTTCAATGAAATCATTTAGGATTTTATAGTAAAGTCAAAAAAATAGTTTTAGATGTGATACAAAATATAGTTAATTTAGATGTAAATTAATTTTTGAAAACATGTTTTCCAATCGCGAACCAAACGGGCCCTTTGATTTGCAATGATCGATCGGTTCGTGGTCATGAAGAATAGAAACAGAGAGAAGAACGTACACCACAAAACGTTCACAAAAGAGTCAAAGACACATTTACCAAGAATTGAGCATATATCAATAACACGTCCCCTCCAGTACACTCCAGTCCACATATATGCATTCTACCGATTCAGTTTGTGTTTCATTCATAATCTACATACATGTGTAGCAAGACAACTCATCGAATATATACTTGGCCATGAAATCATCTAATAAACCTGCAAGAAAGTAACGTCTCATCGTCATGGATCTAACAATTCATCATCAAATTTGCTGCTATGGGGTCCAACCGCGAGGGCATTTTTATTATTCGAAAACAATATTTTGCTGAAAATCGACCATGAGAGTCGTTTTCTTTTTTAATTTTATCCAACTAATTCTATAAACTAGAACGATATTTTGTCGTGAATGATCGAGTCATGAGTTAGCTCAAGAAATATCCAGTGTTGAGTTCCTTTCGAGCAATTAGTATAATCAGCTCCCGGGACATGAAGGCATTACCTGAATCTCTAAAAATATATGTACAGCAATTAATATTTAATTGGTTCATGTTTGGCCACGTGTCGGCGCTGAGATTGATTTTGGTGGCCTAAAATAAGCTTGGATCAATTATCTTATGATGTGGATTCAATTATGAGTAATGCTAAATGGATCATATTTCTAAACTAAACTTAATTAGATCTTTACAGATGGGATGGCTGTAGAGTTTTTGGCAACCCCCCTTGGAATGCAATTTCTAATTTATGAAGTTGCTATTTTTTGAGTCCTTCTTAGATTAGGATTCCTATTTCATGGATATCTCTTGTAAACCTATAAATAGGGAGGTCCTAGATAGGTTTGAGGTGTGCTAAAGAGTGCCATAAAGCTAATGTAAAGGTTACGGAGTTCCTAAGGTTTAAGAAGAGGTAAATCTAAGGTTTTGATCTTCTTGTGTAGTGAGGAATCTAAAAGTGTGAGAGACTTGTTGAGAAAGAGAAAGGGTTTGTGAGGATCTAGGGTTTGAGGGTTTCTTCATGGGGGTTGGGCTCCTGCCCCAACCCAAGTTTCTAGTGTTCTCCATGTGTTCTCTCCTCTGTTATTATGCACAACCATGGAGATAGACTTTCAAGGTTGAAGATGATGTGAGTGTGCTGTTGGGAGTAGTTTAGATAGTCGATCTCTAATGGATTCTCGTTGGTGTTTTTCGGTAAGTCTTGTAACATCCTTGATGTATGTTTATCTGGTTGGTTGAGTAAGAAGCATTGTAATATGTTATTGGTAATAGTGGAAGTTTCTCCAGTGCGCCGATTTAGCCGTGGATGTAGTCCGTGAGGGTGAACCACGTATATCTTGTGTTGTGGTTGATGCTTGTTTTTATCTTCGTCATTATATTTTCTTGATGATTCATCGTTATTAAGTCTCAAGATCCTTAAGCATGTTCCGCTGTGCATCGGGGATGTGTCGTTTGTATGACGAAATTCCTAACAATAGCAGTGTCATCGAACCCTTATCACATAAATATAAATTAACTAGTGGATGAAAATTAGTAGATGCTTTAAGAAGCCAAAAAATCTTGGTATTAAAAAGAAAGAAAAATACGCTAGCTATATAGCAAGAATTTGGTTATCAGGGGAAACCAGAAGAAAAAATTGAATACATAAAAAGACTTTTCTTTCTTACTCTAAAACCATTACCGTTGCATTATTAAGAAGTTTGTAGATTTTTCTTTTCCAAGATGACGAGTGATGTGATGGTTGAGGTAGCGACCTTGGCCCCACTTTTTGATCCCATCTATTTATGACAAGGCCAACCAACCCATTCTCATAGAAATGCGCTCAATAGAGTTTTTTAGAGAGACTGCTTAACAGCTGGATCTTAATACTTCTAACTCCATGGGCAAGTTCTGTCGAGACCTTAGAGCATCCACAGTGATGTAGGGTAAAAAGCTATTTTACCTTACTGTTATTTAGCTTACGAGAACCTCATGCACAGTGGTAGTTTTTTAAAAAAATTTGAGAAATTAATAAAAAACTAATTTAAAGGATATAATCGTAATTTAAAAAAAGTAAAAAAAATTAAAAAAAAATAAAATATATCAGGCGTGGAGCCTCCTCCACGCCTAGGAAATTTTTTTTTTTTTTTTTAAAAATGGTTTTTTTTTTGTAAAAACTAAAAAGATGCCCCCACTAAACCCCAATCACATAGGGCCCACACGGAAAGGATCTAAAGGCTGATTTTTTTGTAAAAATGATCTCCTTACCTTATACTTCATCATACCCGAAAATCATCCAATTCTAAAATTTCTAACCTCATCAAAAGTTAGTTACATATTTGTACTAAAATTAAAGCTTAAAAAACATAAATTTTTTTAAGATTTTGATGAGATGATTTGAGAGGGTTAGAAGTTTTAGAATGTGTTGATTTTGACATATGATGATCTACACGGTGAGGAGATCATTGTCACCACAAATCAACCCTTAGATCAGCCTTCTCTATGTAGTAATAAAAAAAAGCCATACGTGGGATTGAAATTGATTGAATTTATATATATATATATATATATATAAGAATTAGTGGGACGTGGGGCTTGCACCACGCCTGGTGCTGGGCGTGGTGCTACCACCACGCTTGGCATGGGCCGTGGGGCTATCTCCACGCCCCATGTAATTTTTAAAAGCAAAAAAATACGGGACGTGCTCTTACCTCTACGCCCCATTGGACGCAGTGTCAGTTCTACGCCCCGTAAATATATCTGGAGACTTGTTTCCAGAAGGCCAATTTTAGCCTATCTCCGAGTCTCGTAGGCTAAAATTCTTATTTTAGCCTACCCACTGTGCAAGTGAGATAATGTAAAATCCAAATTTACCTTACCACTGTGGATGCTCTTAAACCTCAAAAATGAAAGAAGTGAAAATCTTAGATCTAAACACTGGGGTGCTCTAAAAAGGGTGGGCGCAAACTTTTCTCCAAATGTAAATCTCATTTGAGAAATGATTCAAAAAGCTTAGGGGCGTTTGGTTCGGTGATCTAAAAATTTGTTTTCAAAAACTAATTTACACTTATAATAATATACATCTTGTACTACATCTAAAATTATTTTATAATTTACAAAAAATTATTTAAAATTTTGTAAAATAAAAAACTGTTGTTTTATATATTTTCAATGAAATTATATAGGATTTTATAGTAAAGTCAAAATGCAATTTTAGATGTGATACGAGATATATTTTAATCACAATATTGGGCTGAAAGCCCTCCTTTTATACCAGTTTCAAGTAGAGGACAAGCAATTTTTGTTTTATAAGTCTAATCCCTACTTTTTAACGTTTTATAAGGAAAGGAGTTAATTCCTTCTTTTATTTTAAAACTCTAAAATTTTGGTACCTAAACTACCCTTCTCTTTGCTAACCACGTATATTTCTAACTGTTTTTGCTTGTATTGACCGATGACGTGGCAGAGAGAGAAAATAAGTTTTTTTAAAATTAAAAATGCTATAACTTTTAATCTACAAATTAGATATTTGCCAAATTTATATTTTTGGAAAGCATTTTTCAAGATCTTTAAAATGAGACCAGACAACAATACTAATTTAAAAAAAAAAAAAATCTTCGTAATTAGACTATGAAAACCCATAACTGCTTGTATAATAAAAACGGTTATGCAAACTATAGATTGCATAGTAAAAAACGATGCAAATTATAATTTGCATCAGCTATTTTAAGTAGTTTTGAGCATATGCACTTCTCTAAGTCTCTATGCAACCAGATTGAATAAGAAAAAAGCTAAAAAATTACATTTTAGACAATGCAAACTATAGATTGCATAGTAAAAAACGATGCAAATTGTAATTTGCATCAGCTATTTTAAACACTTTTGAGCATCTACACTTCTTTAAGTCTCTATGCAACTAGATTGAATAAGAAAAAAGTTAAAAAAATTACATTTTAAACAATGCAAACTATAATTTGCATAGTAAAAAACGATGCAAATTGTAATTTGCATCAGCTATTTTAAATACTTTTGAGCATCTACACTTCTCTAAGTCTCTATGCAACTAGATTGAATAAGAAAAAAGTTAAAAAACTTACATTTTAAACAATGCAAACTATAATTTGCATAGTAAAAAACGATGCAAATTGTAATTTGCATCAGCTATTTTAAGTAGTTTTGAGCATATGCACTTCTCTAAGTCTCTATGCAACTAGATTGAATAAGAAAAAAGCTAAAAAGTTACATTTTAAACAATGCAAACTATAATTTGCATAGTAAAAAACGAATTTGCATCAGCTATTTTAAATACTTTTGTTTAAAATTATATTTTAAACAATGCAAACTATAATTTGCATTGTTTTTAAGCTTGGTAAATAGGTTTTTTCTGGGTTTTTTTTTTTTGAATTTGGTATTCATGTGTGATCTTGTTTTAAAGATCTTGAAAAATGCTTTCCAACGATATAAATTTTGTTCAAATCCGATTTATATTTTGAAAGTTATGGTCATTTTTATGTTAAAATTCATTAATTGGGATTTGCTAACGTGCACCGTCATTATTCAACAGATGGGTTTTTCGTCTTTTTACATCGCGCTAACGTGTGCCGAGGACTGTCCTTACATGAAAAAAAAGCATGTCCTCTACTTCAATTTTTTTCCCATGCAAGGGCATCCTACTCATTTTCCGTATTTTAATTTAAGTATAAATTAATTTTAAAAATAAATTTTTGGATCGTGAACCAAACAGACCCTTAGGTGCTCATTTTTTTAGGACGCATTAATGCTTAATACTTAAGTCTATGTTTGATTGCGCTTGAATTTTAAAGAATTGAATTAATTAGTGCATATTGTTGGATGATCTCATCAAATAAATCTTGAGGCTGCTAATTGATACCCCAAAAGGTTTTGTTCCAATAAAGCAGGATTTTAAAGGGGATGGACTCCCCATCTCCACCTTAATTAGGTCGATGCTGTCGAATGATCTCATCACAACAATCTCCAGTTCATTAGCTTGTTGTGTTGTACAAGTTCACTCGAAAAAGGCAATAGAAGGAAAAAAAAATACTAAGGAAAGTATGGTAATTGCAGTGCCGTGAGCGTGGATGGACCTTCAGATCTTCAGTCTGACGCTCCCCCAACTGAGCTATCCCCTAAATTTATGGTGTGAGAGGCTTGAACTCTCGTCGTCCGGATTTCTCTTTATAATTTAAAGCTATGAGACCTACGTGCTAGCCAACTGCATGCACCACCACCCCCATTTGTTGATATAGATTAGACGTTTAAGTGGTAGGGTGGGACCCACCATTTTCCTCCACTAAAAATATTTTGAAGGATTTTCAACTTACATGACATGGAACCGACTATGTCACATAAGCATCGGGCACTGCTTTTGTAACTTGGTTAGTCCAAACAGCACTACACTTGTTGATGTGATTCCCATCTTTTTTCTTTCTTTTTTTTTTTAACTCAAAACTCTTCTGAATTTTTTCTTTCTCTGCTCTGACAATTGATAAGCATATTAGGTGCTCTTTTGTAAAGTTGGAGGTTGTAATGTCATATTGAAATTAATTGACTTTAGCAGGGAAAAGATTTTCCTGGTGGACAAGGGTTTTATCAAATCAAATCTCTTTTGGAGCCTGGAGGTTCTGATTTCAAACTTGTGATCATCACCCTTTCTCTTTATGAGGTTTCTGTTAAATTTTTTTGGGTACTTCTGGGCTTTATGACTTCAAAGCACAAACACATATATAGCAATAGTTTTATTGGCGCCCCCAAAATTTTATTGGCAGACCCTGCTTCATGACTCGGACAAGTAACCTCCGATTTTAAAATTTCAACAGTTAGGTGTCGGATTAGACTATAGAAATCGGTAGTTTAGTGCCAATTTGAAACAAATGAAGTTGCAGTTAGGTGCCATATTAGTCCTCTGTAAGTTTTTTTATTTGTAAATTTTCAACTTAGCAGTTCTTTATCGGATTATGTCTGAGGACTCATCGCCATGTTGCCGTTTTTCTCAGTACTAATTCATAATTCGAGAATGAAAAAAAGTAGTTACAAAATTGAATATTTTTGTTTTAAAGCTACAAAATATATTACGAAACATGCGGGAATACCTGAAATGGATTTGATTGATGGTTTTTTGGAGGATTGGAAGACCCAATATCCTCTTCTATCAAATGGAGAAAAAGGTTTTACATGATGAAGTGGTTTGACCAAACCACAAACTTGCACTAGTAATTGAAAAGTCAAACCAAATGGGGCCTGCCAATAACATTTCAGGGGTGCCTTTAAAATCTCCCTAACATTTAAAGATCATGGATAATGTAACTAATCCCCAGAAATTAGACCAAGGTGCATTGTGTCATGAATCTAGACAACAAAGGGAACTAAATGGAACCTAACAACAAGCCCGAGGTAGAATCGGGCCAAATCGGCCCAATATATTGATCTTCAGGTTTGAGTTGGGCTAACCTCTAACCCAAGAAGAATGGACACCGGGATTGGACATACGCCAACACCTCACATTTGCTATTTTCTTAATTTTTTCAAGTACAAAATACTAAAAGACACAAGGATATGACACAAATAAGAACACTCTTCTCATGGAGAAGTAACTAGATTCTAAACAGTCTAACCCCCAAAATGCCCTTTTCTAGAATCAAAATTTCTCACAACCAGGTCCAATAACTAGCTATTTTCCATTTGAGTTTGTGTGTAGATCATCAGCCAACTTGATTGCGGAAGCTTCGGCCTCCCAGGCGAAAGCATCAACATCCAACAATTCTTGGGCCGACTTATCCTCCTTATTATATAATAATTGGTAATAATATCTTCTTGAAAAAGTCAAGTCAAGTCAAGTCAAGCGACTAGCTAACCCCACTGTGGACTGACTAATCTAATATATAAGTTAAATTGGCGATGTCGTATTTCGCACCTCACCACCAAGGACAGAAAAAAAAAAAGGAATTAATTAATTGACCCTGTCGTCGTTGACCCTCGAATTTTAAATTTATTTGGGCAGCCAAAATGGAAATTCTGTTCCAGTAGACACACAAACAAACAAACACTAAAGATTACTCCAATCCAAATTCCAAATGAATCTGTTGGTACTGGCAAATCTGTTGGGCGAAAGGTTTATTATTTATACATAGTGCAAACATTGTTTTGATGATGAGCTTTTGAGTACTCTCATCAGAAATACACAAACAAAAAAAATAAAAAAATGGGTCGCTTTGATCTGTTCTTCTCATCTCTCTCTACCATACAACTGATCATCATACACTACTATGGCCTTACCAATACTGCACAATCCGCCTATGTTTATCACTACTGTTCAGGAGGTAATTATAACAGTACATATCAGTTTAACCTCAACCTCCTTCTCTCTTCTCTACGAAATTCATTCGACAACAACAACAACAACAACAACAGCAACAACAACAACAACAACAACAACAACAACACAGTCATCAGAAATGGATATCGAAACACCAATTCCGGCCTGAACCCGGATATCGTACACGGGTCTTTGCAGTGTAGTGGTTATGTTACATCAGAAGTATGCCAGGAATGTGTTGATACAGTAGCTCAAGATATCACAACAAAATTGTGTCCAAATTCTAAACAGGCAATTGTATGGTATGATGAATGTATGTTAAGGTACTCAAATCAATCCTTCTTCTCCATCATGCAAGTAAGTCCATCATTCTTTCGACGAATTGGTGAGAACATCGACAGCGCAGATCGGTTTAATCAGATAGCAGCTCAATTGATAAATGATCTTGAAAGAGAAGCTGTTTCTTCTAACACTCTGTTTGCTAATGGAGAAATAAATTTTAGAAGCTCGCAAAACATATATGGGCTAGTACAGTGCACTTCAGATTTATCATCAAGTGATTGCAATACATGCCTCAGAGTGGCGATCTCTGACTTTGGAAGATGTTGCTTTGGGAAGGGAGGTGCAACTGTCATTCGACCGAGCTGTTATTTTAGATATGAGATGTATCGTTTCAATGATTCTAAATTTACTGCATCACCTCCATCTCCTCTGGTGCTACCTAGTCCGCCGCCACCTTCAACCAACACAACGAACAGTGAGTAAGATATGATCTTAACAAATTTTAGTCCAACAGATTGATACAAATTATTTTGGTTCTTAAATAATAAAAAGTTTCATACCCATAGCTGATTAAATTCAATTTAGAAAAAATTGATACAAAGTAACAAGTAAGTTCTTATAATCTTATATGATCTTCTAATCTGAAAAATGAAGGTCGTATATGATCTTCCCTCTTCTGCTTTGTTGTTCCTACTAATTTTGCTATCTTTCAAATGAAAAAAGGGTTTTTATCAATCAAATCATAATTGATACTAACAAGCATACTTGATAGGAAAATGATAAACTTTTACTGTAATTAAGAGAACAATAGCACAAGAAATATGGCTCAAGTGGCCAATTTAATCACTTGAACATGGCATCACCAAGATGAAGACTTACAAGCTCTGCGGAGACGGGCAAAAACTTGAGAATCAAAAGGCCTGTAAAATAAACCATTCGAGCAGTTGGTCCATAAAACTAAACATCACAAGTTAGGTACAATAGAAAAAGTTTGTCAATTTGAAAACTTTACATAGCTTGTTTTAGACTACTCCTTGGACAGTCCCCAATAGCTTCCATATTAAAAGCACAGATTTTACCCAGAAGTTCATCAAGCTTATCTGTGGTGTGGATTGAGCATTTCAGTCTGTAAAGATCCAAAAATTCTTAGTTTCAGTTCAAAGTTGGGGATTTTGGATTTCTTAGGTTGCCAGAGTTTCTTGGTTTTATATTTCAATTCTGTGTTTAACTTCTACTCTGTATGTCTCTACGAATCTCTGTTAATAGAAGGGACCTAATCAGGAGTTATTACTGTTTAGAATGATATCTAGAAATTTACATACGGCAGTAAGGCATTATGCTATAATGGTAACTAAAATGGTGTTTTACTCTGTCTTTTAAACCTCATATACAGTCGATGGAACTAGTTTGTAAATGACATTTGCTTACTTCATGAAGAACACACTGTTATGAACAGTTCATATTATATAAATAAGGGATTTTTTGACTTTAGTCCCCCTTCGATGTTTCAATTAGGGGTTAGTCCCTTTTTACACAGAAATTAGACGTTTATCCCTTTTCTGTCAATAATCAGTTAAGTGGTGCTCATGTGTCAAACACGTGTGGCAATTTGACATTATTACCCCTCACATGTGTTACACGTGACTCACTTAAGTAGGTACCTATTTTTTTACCCATAATACCCATGCCTGATCCAACAGCTAGAAAAAAGTGACTAAAACCCAGAAAAGGTTCCAACTAAAAATCTAAGGTTTCAACAAAGAAAAGAAATTTTATGAAAAGAAGTTTAGATAAACCAGAAGAGAGAGAGTCTCTGCAACACCACCACTACCTTTTAATCTACAAATTATTTACAAAAAAACTTGAATCTCCACCAAAAATAAAAAAAATCCAGAAAGAAAAAACTTTGTAATCTCTAAAACCCANATAAATAAATTCTCCCTGCCATGTTTATATCAAATTAATATAATTGTTTCAAGACTTTCAAGTTCCAACGACAAAATTATGCACAAAAGCTTTAACGTATTCATACTTTAGTTGTGGACTTTCATGTTCATTGATATCAATCACTTAACAAAAATTGGGTCATATTTGTGCAGCAAAGGGAAATAATTCATCCAAACTAGTTGCTATTATAGTTGTTCCTTTGGTAACTGCAATACTCTCCACCATAACCCTTTGGTGCTTTTGTTTACGGAGAAGGAAGGCAAAGAAGAACATTGATGGTAAGCAGTTACGTCTTCTTTACTCTTTATTTTCTTTGATTTTTATCAACTAGCTATGGTTTATCATTAGTCATTTGCTTCCCAACTTTGTTGTTATTTTGTTGAAGGCATCGATGAGGTTGAATCTCTGCAATTCAACCTTACAACAATAAGAGCTGCCACGGACAACTTCTCTGATGCTAATAAGCTTGGGGAAGGTGGCTTTGGTTATGTTTACAAGGTATTAGAAGCATTACATTACAAGCAAATTTAAATTTTGTTAGACTATAATTTGGTAGAACTTCTTGTATTGGTGTTTGAACTTTTTAGTTAAAGAAAACGTTTGTTGTCCTTAGGGTACACTTTTAGATGGGGAAGAAATAGCTGTGAAGAGGCTCTCTAGATTTTCTTGTCATGGTGAAGAAGAATTTAAGAATGAAGTTGTATTAGTAGCCAAACTTCAACATGAGAATCTAGTGAGGCTTCTAGGTTTCTGCTTAGATGGAGAAGAAAAATTACTTATCTACGAATTCATGCCGAACGCAAGCCTCGACCAATTCATATTTGGTATGACTCCTATATATCTATTTCTTTATCACAGTCACCACCTAGTAACCTATGCATTGAAGGAAACACCACCATTCATTTATCTAATCTAATGAATTATTTCAGGATCCTACACCATAATTCAAGAACAATTAATTCTATATACAAATGGTTGCCTAGTCTTATCTTTTGGTTGGATGAATGTGTAGATCCTACTAAAAGTACAATTTTGGATTGGGAAACACGCTTCAAGATTATAGGAGGGATTGCTCAAGGTCTTCTCTATCTTCACGAGGATTCTCAATATAGCATTATTCATCGAGATCTCAAAGCCAGCAATATATTATTAGGTTCAGATATGAACCCCAAAATCTCAGATTTTGGCACGGCTAGGATGTTTATGTTGGATCAATCTCAAGCTAATACAAGTAGAATTGTTGGTACACGGTAAGTACTCGAATAAGAAACCAGTAAATTGTTAATAGTTACCTCAAAACAAATTATTAAATACTTAAAGAGTGTTTCATTTGATATGGGCATGCAGTGGATATATGGCTCCAGAGTATGTAAATCATGGGTACTTCTCTGTGAAATCAGATGTGTTTAGTTTCGGTGTCTTAGTTCTGGAGATCCTTAGCGGACAGAAGAACACCTCTTTCTACGAATCAGTATTAGGAGGTGCCCAAGACCTTCTAAGCTATGTGAGTATGAATAGTACTTTTTGTTTTTCTTCTGATAAGCTAAGTTGCATGAATTTATTACTACAACCTAAAGCAAATAATAAATTGGTGCAGGCATGGCGACATTGGAAGAACGGGACAGCTTTAGAATTGTTAGATCCTGCTTTGAAGGAGTGCTTTTCGATAAACGAAGTAATGATATGCGTCCAAATTGGGTTATTATGTGTTCAAGTAGATATAGCTGACAGACCTACAATGGCATCGATCGTTACGATGCTCAAGAGCAACTCTGTCCCTCTCCCAGTACCTTCACCACCTGCATATTTTATGTCCAACCAAAGGACGACGAACTTGGCACCATGGAGTGTCAATGAGTCAGCAATTAGTGAATTGTACCCTCGATGACAATAAGATTACATAATGAATTTGGTTTTACATGTTATTGATTGTTTAGTTGGTTGGAATGATTGCAGTTTCATCCCTGTTATTTGAAGACTTGGGTGATTTAAGTCTCCCACATAAATGCCCTAAAATGGTTTTTAGTTGCTGAAGTTAATGGAATTGAAGGATTGTTTACAACATCCCCATTCAACCTGGAACTAATTTTTTGTGCCCTAGATGTTGCCTGCAACTAGAAAGAAAAGAAAGACCATCATAAACTGAAATAAAGAACAAATTACTGTAAAAATATGAAACCCAATTGAGAAGTTCCAAAGGCAAACAGGAGAACAAGCCCAGGTGATATATAGAAGAAAAATTTCAGAACTGACCGGTCTTTGTAGGCAATGGCTGGGGTCCGATTAGAAAGCTCTCTCTAGTCGAAGACGAATTCTAATCATCTTCTGATAAGAAAGGAAATCTGTAAAGTGTGAGTAGGAGTCAAAAAATGGAAAATGAAAAGGTAGATATGCGGTGAGCGTGGATCGAACACGCGACCTTCAGATCTTCAGTCTGACGCTCTCCCAACTGAGCTATCCCCGCTTGCATGTTTTCGTGTCATATAAGTTAATATGATTTAAACTCTTCTTTGATGGACAGAGTTGAAGATCCATTACCTCTAGGTTTATTCTTGGAATCGTTTACAACTTACAACCTAGATAAGTTTAACCCTGATTCCATCCTAACACAAATGCTACGAGGCCTAAATCGTGTTACCCATATAAAACAAAAGATAAAAAAAAAAAGCTCAAATCTATTTTGCCGCATAGCATAGTCAGTGTAAATGCACATGTTTTACAAGACATCCTCTTGTGGCTTATTTCTTCTTGATAAGAATACTCTTACAACAAACCTTAGTAACCGGAACCTTAGTATTGAGGTTACGCTCCTGCTCTAAAATCTCGCGCTCTCGCTCCGATGCTCCTGTCCCGAAAATATTTTAGAACTAAAAATATATTTTAATCGGCAGCTCCAAAAACAAAAATGCATCTTCAATTCAAAAATTTTGGATTACTTTTTTTCAGCTAGCTTATGTGGCATTTAATTTTTAAATATGTCAAATTTGTTTTGTTTAAAGAAAAAAACAAAAAAAACATTAATGGTAAAGAATAATACTAAGAGATGTTATTAAGTTTGGCTTAAGGCACCTTGAAGTCGATCCTCTAGAAATAAAGGACATACTAGAGAATATCTTCATATTTCACCGTCACCACATTAGCTACCGAGTTTATCTTCACATTAATTGCATTATAGAAATTTTTTGTGGTAAAAGTCCACTACACAACGCAACTAAGTAACCAGAGCGCGGAGCGGGAGCGGGAGCGAGAGCGGGAGCGGGAGCGTCGGAGCGCCTAATTTAAATTTTCCAAGGCTCAGAGCGCCTTCGGAGCGCCCGTATATATAATGCTAAAGTACCCATCAAAATAATTAAGAAGCGTACAAAACTATCTTTTAAGCTTCAAAATTTTTAAATTGGTGATCAAAATTTTATAATACGTGCATATCTACCTATTCCTATATCTATATATATACCTCGCAAACAAAATTAAACAACATAACTAATTTATCTTTTCAAGTTTAAATTTCACAAATTTGAACAAATTTCTCAAAAAAAAAAAAATTTGAACAATTTTCATCTGTTCAAATAAATTTTAAATCCATCTATGGAAACAACCAAAATTAAAAGAGTGGTTTATTACAACAATCTGCATATTTTTTATTAATTTAATTACTTTAGCTTTGAACTTTCCCATGTAACCCTAATCATGTATTTGTAACAAGTCAATCACAGCTGACCAAAGTCTAAAGAGTATGTGTCTTAAGGCTTGTTGGTGACAAACTAAGAAGAGGTTATGTAGTTTCTTTATTATAGTCCCACATTGGTGAGGTGGTGTAAGACACATAAGATAAGCTGATTATAAAAAGGAAACATATTAAATGATGTTGTTGCTTTATTATAGTCCCACATTGGTGGTGAAGTATAAGAGGTAAAGGAAGAGTTGTTTATAAAAAGGAGGTAAAGGAAGAGTTGTTTATAAAAAAGAATGTTATTTATTATGTAAATAGGGGAGGATCCGCGGATCCTAATTGTGGATCCGCGTTTTTGGAATTTTGGATCCGCGGATTCATTGCGGATCGGTTTGGGAGCGGGAGCGCTACCCTATGTGCGCGGATCCGGTTACTAAGCAACGCAATAGGAAAGAAGATTGGTTTTTGTGAAATTGAATCCATAATCTCTCCTATTCACTTACCAACAAAAAACTGTCCTCAACGTAACTTTAGACTTGCAAAATGAAATTTCGGTGTAGACATCATTATATTTCTGTATTAATCGTTTTCTTTTGTTTGTTTTCAATAAAGATAATTAAGCCTATAAATATTTATTTTTTCATGGGAATGCCAAACGGATGCATCAATATAGTGAGAGAAATACGCACAGGACAAAAGATGCATCAAGGCCATACAAACCATAAAATGACATTTTTATGCTGTTGCCCTTGTGTGCAAGGCACTGGAATTATGATATATGAGTATATGACTATATGAGCTCTCCACCAAACACTAATAAATAGCAAAATCATATTGTTTCCCACACTACAGTATGAAGAATGTTCATAACTAGTATCTAAAAAATTTTCCAACTATTTGATGATCTCAAGGGTTTCTTGGTTCAATCCGTTCAGCTCTTCATATGGGCTTTCAAATCTTCAACACAAAATGTAATGAAAAATCATGATAGTTCTCTTGAAGCATAGTACGGAAGTCGGACTTTCAGTATCTCGTATATGATTGAGGATAGCCCGTGTTCTGGGGTGGTGGCTGTGGAGCTCTAGGTCTTGCATACTCCGCGAAAATAACCCAACCGTCCAGAAACTACAAGACACAATCAGGCGGGAGGAGAGTTGTCAGCAAGGCCACATGACATACAAGGAAAATTGCAATAGTAACAACAAATGTAGTAGTTAGAATTTAGAAACACCACCACAACCAAAGTCACTTTTGGAACAGAAAGAATTGAGGATGAAACCTAATAGTGTGGAACATCGAAATCAGAATCAAACTAAAAGTTCTTTAAAAGAAGTCAGATTTGCACTTTCTACTTTCAAGTTTCAAGTATACATCTCTTTTCTTTATGGAATACTATCCCAAGATGAAATTAGAAATGTACCTGTCCAGAAGCGAAAGGGTATAAGATTGAAAGACCTAAAGAGTTAACCGTCCACAGATATGATTTAACTCAATATGGTTCAAGAAAAAAAATTCAGTCAATGTTTGCACGAAAAATAATCTAGTGTCACTTCAATGTAACTTCTGAGGTATGTTAGTCAGCAAATTTTATTGTCATCAATAATGGAATGGGTGAATGTTGAGGCCAATGTTCTCTTACCTTGCCATCCATGCCCTTGATACCTTCTGCTGCATCATCCAAAGTGGCATAATTTACAAAACCAAAACCCTTGGAATATCCTGAAACACGATCAGTAACAACCCGAGCTACAAAGCACAAATAGGTTGACGATTAGTTTTTAGCAATGCAATATCCTGCAGTACTTTTAAGAAAGAAACACATACCTGAAACAACTTGACCAAATTTCGCAAATGCATCTCTAAGTCCCTCTGATGTAGTACGTTTGTTAAGACCTTAAGAAAAAACAAAAAACGTGTCAAAGAAAATACCACATCAAGATAAATGTAAGTTTTACCAATTCCAATTAAGTATTAGGTATATTGAAGGAAGAGATCATATTAACCATATTCATGTTCATCAACGTAATAAATTTATTGGTATGGTTCACTTCAAAGTTCAAAACATCACTGAAATCATTGATACATTTTTACGTGCCATGATACAGATTCAACATTTTTCTGTATAGACTAATGAAATCTCACTCTTTGTTCACCAATTCAGAACGATACTCTAAGACCCGGCAAGTAAACAGTGTATTGACCAAACATTGCACAGATACCACAAATAAGAAAGCATAACTAAGGTTAACATTGAAGTCCTTGTTCTTCTGGAAGGTAGAGTAAACAAGAGAAGCATAAACTAACAACATCCTTCCTTGTTTTGAATATCAATTGTACGAACAGAGGCAAGTCATACAAATTAGTAAATTATACAATAAACTTCATGAGAGAGATTAAACTCTCTTCCATCTAAAACCCTCATCATAAGCAAAGCTATCTCCTTAGTTTTCAAGTTAAAACCCTAGTGCTTGAAGAAAAACCAACCCATGGGCTATATTTCAAAATGAATCATCCAATGGGTAGCTTAAGTGAAAAGGCTAAGATATCCTACATATAGGTAACATCTGGAAAGTAATAAACTTGCTAAGTTTTCCCCCAAAAACAAAACACAGAGAGCAATCAACTTCAATTAGGTTGAATCCGAGACTCATTAGCTATAAGTAATAAACAAGTAAGATGAAGGCATCAACCCAATTTAGGGTTCACAACTCGTTGTAGAAGCAACTATGTTAGAAGAAAAAAAAATCTAAACTTGAAATCGAAAAACCACAAGGTACACGTCAAAAACCTAATCTTTGAAAAGAAAACCTAGAACCCATATTGTAGTAAGCACAGTTATACGGTTTGTGGATAATGAGAAAATTAGGGTTTTTAGATAGAAAGATAAATGGATGGACGGACGCACCTGAGACGAAGAGGTTGGTAGAGGGCTCGGCAGGTGGAGGAGCGTTGGCTGCTGCAGCTGTAGGCGGAGGAGAGAAAGCAAAGCTGGAGAACATCCTTCTGCTTAATAAACGGGGTGCCGCCATTCTCATCGCCATGGCTTCTTCTTCTTCTTCTGTTCTTCTTTCCTTTCTCTGCCGCGCCGCTCTTTACTGCACTGTTTAACGAAAGTGAGAGTAAAGAGACAGAAACCAAAATGGGATATTTTGATCTCCTATTTAACGAAGCAGAAGAGAAAAATAGAGTGTTCGAGAGTTGAGATTTTACTGAGAGACTTATTAACCGTAAATGACTAAAATACCCTTATGATTTTAGTGAACCGACAGCCCTCATCTATATGAACGATCCAATGAACGTTTGCCACTTGTTTTTTTTTTTATCTTGACAATTGTACTCAGCCCCAAATAAAAGTGCTACTTTGTATACCTTGAGGGTGCACATCATATCCATCATCTACCCATTATGTCTAAAGTGATGCACATAGATGTAGCTTAAAAATGTAGTACAAACTCAAAACAAAATCTTAAAATGTTCAGCATTTCACCTGCTACGTTAGGTGACACAAGACATTTGGTATTGTTTGCAAATGGACTTTAGGCACAGGGGTGGCAAAGAAATCAATAGGGCCGAGCACCGCTGAGCATGACTTGACATGAAATCCAAAGGCCAAAGGCTATGAGCCTGTTCATGTTAGGCCAATTCAATTAGCCTGCCTAATGCCCAGCTCCAAAAATAAACATCATAAACTTGGTTAATGAACATACTTCTTTGGGCATCCACGAAAAAAATGAGTTAGGCTCGATCAGCCCTGAGTGACGTTGACCATATTTAATATGGGCTTGGGCTGTTTCTGGTTAAGGCTCAACCTAAACATGAGCCTAACCAATACTAGGTAACACGATCTACACATGATTCGAATGATACCCAACCCAGTGACATCAATGTTGAAGTATGTGGCTAGCTGTTGGATTTAGTACCACATACGGATACGTTGTGTTAGACCCGGCAAATTGACCCGTGACCTGCCAATCCTACCCTAACCCAACTCGACCTGTTACTAAACAAGTTAAGATTAGGGTTGAACATTCTTGACCCGTTACTTAAGAATCTTGTTAGGATTTGGGTCGACCCTAATCCGTTTTCTTGTTCTATATGGAAAAACGTTAAACAAGTCAGGATTAGGGTTTGTAAAACTGACCCATTTAATAAACGAGTCATGGTTAGGGTTTACCAATCTTGACTCGATAACTCACCAACCCGCCTATGGTCGGCCCTAACTCTAACCCCTTGCCAGGTCTACGTTGTGTACCTTTCAGAAATAGAGAGATGAATCAAGGATTTAACAGGTTATCCGGCCCCTCTTAAAGTACACATGTAGGTCTTAAGTCAGTGCGCACCTCTAATTCACATTACCAATTCTCTAGAATGGCCTTAAAAAGAGTTGAACACTTGATCTTCAAATTGATAAAGATCGAGAGCTTTTATTAACTGTTTAACTCGGCTAACTCCCTCATAGTTAGCTTAGAAATACCTTTATATGTGTATGTTTAGAATGTGTGAGAAAATAGATAAAATTAACAGATTTAGAAGAAAAAAAAGGGGAGAGAAATCTAGAAGAAAAGTTAGAGAATCAAAGGGAGAAATAACATATTTTGAATTCCAAGGTGGTGGACTCAACAACTACAAATAACCACTACACAACAAATGCTACAAAATAGGACCCAAACACCCTACTAACTCAAAACACTTAGTACAATTAAAGACCAAGTTTCCTTGACACGTACGCCATAATTAAACAACAGTGCTGTTTGAACTGACAACTACATATTTTGAATTCCAAGGTGGTGGACTCAACAACTACAAATAACCACTACACAACAAATGCTACAAAATAGGACCCAAACACCCTGCTAACTCAAAACACTTAGTACAATTAAAGACCAAGTTTCCTTGACACGTACGCCATAATTAAACAACAGTGCTGTTTGAACTGACCACTTTATAAAAGCGGTGTTCGATGCTTATGTGGTCATGTACGCTGGAAACCCCTTCAAAACACTTTTAGGTGAGGAAAAGTAGTGGGTTCCATCCTGCCACATAAACATCATACACCATTTTTGTAAAATGATTGGTCCAAAACGTATTATTGATAATTAAAATAACCAAATCACCATAACCGACGTGTACATATCATACCTCGACTCAAGGTGAACCCGTTTTCACAAAACAATGTATATATGCCAGTAATTCATGATCGACCATTCACCATGCATGCTGACAAGAAAGAAAATATAGTATTGTATGTATAATACAATGACAAAACTACCCCTCAGTCTGAACTGGGTGGACTATCATGGACAAGACATGATCTTTGCTTTTTGAGACTTCAACTCCAAGCCCATCGCCGTATTGGTAAATAAATAGGGCCGTTCTTGCAAGATTTAGAGCCAAGTTCACGAATGAAAGCTCAAATGGAGAATCTCTGATCGAACCGTTCATCTTCTTCCACGTGTCCATTATTAAACCTCTTATGTGTTCACGAGCATCTTTTTCAGAAGCCTTTGTTTCCATCATGTGACAATGTATCGATGATGCCACGTCACCTCTTGCCAGCTCCGCCTACATGGCCCAACCAAACCATGAAATTTAATTTAATTCATAATGAAAAAATAGCTTAAATGCAAAAAATAAAATAATAATTGGAATGCTAGCCGTAGCCAATTTGTTCACCAAATTTTAGGTTAACCCCTAGTAGGATAATTCAAAAGGTCGCAATTTTGCTACAAGAAAACTTTGATGCGTAGCTGCGAGATTAAGGTGTTTCGCACCGTAATAATAAGTAACTTTTTAATTATATATGTCAAAAAATAGGAAAACATATATGGAATGCAAAAATAAAATGACTTATATAAGTAGAAAAATTTCTTTTTTACTTTTAACTTATGAGAAGTTACTTTTGCCTCGAGTTGCACATTAATTTGTCTTTTTTATCTTAAAAAATTCTTGGTATCCAACAAAACTAATTTATTTACTTATAAATTAATACTTTGCCATACAAATTTCTACTAACTTTTAACTTCTCAAAAGTAGAAGAGCTTCTATAAGAAGCATAAGTACTTTGACTTATGGTTGCTAAACACCCTCTAAATAGCACACCTACTAGGGTACTAGCAAACTTTTCTATAGCATAATTACACTCTCTAGCAATAAAAGAGGTAACTTTGGGTGCACTAATTCAAAAAACCGTGCGTAAGCATGTACATAAATTCAATACGTCTAGCTAATCCTGACAACTAGTGAATGTTAAAGTCAACCTTGTAAGAGTTAGCGGATTAGTGAATCAGGAATGTTTAACTCTAACTCTAATTCATTTTTGAGACGGATTAATTTTTCCAACCATAACTTTGACAAGCTTGATCTTATTTTATATAAAAATAAGACAACGCAACTCTGGCAGGGTTGATGGGTCATGTGTTAGGAATATTCAACTCTTTTTTTTTTAAAGAGAAAGGATCGACATACATCCTTATTTGCACATTTTATATATACAGTGGCATGTGGGGCCCACTTGAGGTTGATCTAAGGCTGATATTTTTTGATAATGTTCTCTTCACCTTTTAGATCATCCTTACTAAAATTTAAATCATTTTAAAACTGCTAGTCCCATTAAAAATTGACTCTTTTTCTCATCGTTCATTGTTCACCGTTAATTTTTTATGAGGCTAGAAATTTTAGAATAATATGATTTTTAGTAGAGATGTTCTACTCATCTTGTAGATCATTCTAACCAAAACTCAGCCCTTGGTTCCTCACCATGTGAACCCCACAACTAATGTAAAAATAACGATGTACAAATAAGACTGTACACTGATCTGTTCTTTTTCTTAAACTCTAAGAGGCTGTTTGTTTTTGTCTGAAAAATATGTCTGAATCTGACTCGGGGTCTGAATTGGGCCGAGTCAGATTTCAGATTGTTTGTTTTTTATTTTTTAAGTGTCTGACTCAAATTTTGAGTCAGCAAAATGTCTGAAAAATGGGTAATTTTTTTCAGCCAAAAGTTTGTACTGAAAAGATCTGAAATGTGCTGAATCGTTCTTTTTACAATTTTGTCCTCTAATTATCTTTTAAATGACATAATTGCCCTCAAGTATTAAAAAGATCTAATTCTTCCATTTCAATTTTTTTTTTTTTATAAAGCTTCCATTTCAATGCTTTTTTTTTTTTATAAAGCTTCCATTTCAACTTTTTTTTTTTTTCTAATGAAGACCCAATGTAAGAAACTCATAGCCCTACCCTAGCCGTACATGTGTAACTTGTATGGTCCTCTAAAAAAATAAGTTTTTTTTATTTACCGGTTAACATTACATGATGAATGATGATGGAACTTATGACGGATTGGCACTTGTTAATATCACTTACTTGAAAACTAATAGGGACATATTTTAATTAAACAAGGGTAAAAGTGTCAAAAACTTAGTCAGACATAATTTATTAAAAGAATTCAGATGAAAAAACAAACACACTTAAATTCAAACAAGTCAGATCTAGATGATCTCAGATCCAGATGACTCAGGTAGTCATTTCAGATTCAGATTTCAGAAAAAAAAACAAACGCCACCTAACTTGTTTAGCCACAAGGCGAGTTAGAACTTAGAATAGAATTGAAACGAGTTAGGGTTTGAATTGACTAGCAGGTCGATTTAGGTTTTATCAAGTCTATGTCAAACAGTATATATTGATCAAAATTTATAACAAGAAAAAATATAAATTTTTACCGATGAAGTTGCGAGATCGTTCGAAAGTCGGCACATCATGGATGCATAGTAGAGAAGATTATGATTGTTTTCTAAGGCCAATAGTACATTGGTATTGATATTCTGATTTGTAGCAAAAAATGCGTGGATGAGGAACACAATGCCTGAAGATGAAAGCCAACCGTTGTCCAGATATTCCTCGAGTGATGGTGTGTATCCATTGTCACACCATTTCGCCTCCACTAACATTGCTTTTATAAAATTTGCCCACTAAAAAAATAACGATTAATTAACGTTGCATTTAAAATGATCGAACTATTGATATATAATAATTATATTTATAGTGTGTTATTGGATGTAGAATTTATGGGCATTACTAGAGGGACACCAGATTTTGACATCAAAGATTACATCTGTTTATTTTATTGATTGAAAACCAATCAGAATAGTTGCTGAAAAAATATTAATTCCATTTCAGCCCTTCATACCACTTTTAAAAAGCAGATGTAATATTTTGGTGTCAAATTCTGGTGTTATTCTAGCAAAACTCAGAATTTATATTTCTTAAGGAAAATATGAGTCCTTGGAAACATGAATCCCTAGAAATATGAATCATTTGGTTTGTTTGACTGCCATTTTAAATGCAAAGAAAATCTCTATTTTGTTATTTTAATTTTGTGGGGTGTAATTTGCATTGAGTTAGATGAATACATAGTGACTCCTTAGTTTAGAATTTCAGTAAATTCTAAGGAGGGAGGTGGGACTCCGAAACATAGATTTGCTAGAAAACATATTTCCTAGGAAATAAGTTTCCAGAGATTCTTGGCAGACAAACAGACTAGAAAACATGAATCCCTGGTCCCCACTGAATCCCTACCTTAGAATCCTCCTTCCAAACAAACCATTAAAATTTTCTCGTGTAATTAATTTGAACAGGAATTAAATGAGGATAATATAGAGATGTTTACTTGATATGCCTTATCTAAACGGTCGTGAATTAAGGTCCTTCTTATTTTATCTTTTTTGGTACAATGGACTATTGCCAGAATATAATGACAATACAAAGATACACTGCTAAGATGCTAATCACTAGCAACTGGTGTGTAAGAAGTACATAGACACTGTCAAGATCATCAAAGGAGTCATCAGCACATGGGCCAAACTTTGTGGCAATACCATGGCTTGCAAGGCTTGAACCTACAACCTCTCATGTCATAGGAAGGGACGTAAACGAACCGATCAAGCGATTGTTTGCAAGGTTTTGACGAAAAGTTTAACAGCCAACCGTAGGGAGTTGACATGGATACAACCCAAAGATTAATTTTTCAGTGATGATAATCTACATGGTGGATCCTACATACTCACGGTAAATGAGTCTATTTTAAAACAATAAAGCTTTTTAGACCGACAGTTTTACAAAAATGGTGCCAGATGCTTATACGGCAAGATGGGACCCACCACTTTTTCCCTCTCAAAAATGTTATGATGGAGTTTCCACCTTATGTGGCAATGGGACCCACCATACCACATAAGATTCAGGCATTTATTTTGTAAGTCCGTCGGTCCAAAAAGCAACGCTCATTTTAAAACTTCTAACTTATCAAAAATTAATTGAAAGCCCTTGTATAGGATACATATGGACCCCACAAGACTGAGTTTCAAACTTTGTGGGTGTACATGTATTATTAGTCAACATTTTGATTAAAAAAAAAAGATTAGTTTTGGAAAGTAAATCTATATATTAAAAAGTTAGGCTTGAACAAAAATAGTTATTACTAATACAGAAATTGAAGAAGGGATGTGAGATACCGATTTGGTTAAGTAGGGTAGGACGTCGCAATCTTTTTCCTTAAGTATCTCAAAAGCCATTTCGTTGGCTGTGTTGTAGAGAGCTAAGAAACATATCTTCATATAGTGCGGAAGCTTCTGTGTTTCCTTGGTATCCCACCTTCCAAAAATCATTGATCATAAATTACAATAGATGCTCTTGCAAGGACTCTCAAAACTGTTAGGGGAGGCTTAAATTCTTGACTCAAGTCAAAGCATTTTGACTAAAAGGAATCTTTAACTCTAAGCTGTCAATAAAATTAGAGGAATTTAAGCCCTGCTTGGTACACCGTGAATATTCGTAAATGCGAAAATTCACGATTTTTATAGGTGCTAATTAAAATTCTATAAATTAGAAAAAAATAAATAAAAATTTTTAGATTGTTTATTTTGTAAGCATATTGCAAATCCCACTAAATATTTGTTATTAGATGCCCTCATCAATCATCTATAAACACATGATAAACTATGAATGTTCGCATTTGTGAATATTCACAGTGTACCAAGCAGAGCCTTAAAGTTCCGTTATGTTTTAACAAACTTTTAATTAGAGAGAAAAAAGAAAAAAAAAAAAAGAGAGAAGAACCCCAAAGTAAAATTGGAGCCAACCCATAACCAGTTTGAATGTTTTTAGGGGTTGCGCTTTAATTGAGATAACCCTCCATCCAAAATGGGAGTCAGATTTACAATGACTACTTATTGGCATTTTTCTTTTTCTTATGCGAATGCGGGCCAAATGTTTACCTCTCAACTGCATTGGTAAATAGTTCAAGTTCTTCTAACGAACCATAGACGTCGTAAATATCATCAATTACTAATACAAAATTCAAAACTTTTGTGAGCCATTCTCTACAGCGTCCATACTGAGGCTCCCAAGTAATCCCAATGCTCGATAAGAAACTCTCAACCAATCGGTCTCTTGCAAATGTCAGTTTCGTTGCAATTCCGAGACGACTCCACCACCTAAATGACACACCAGTAGCACAAATATCTCACGTATGAGTTAGGAACAGGAGATGTGTTAATTTAGACATAATCTTAACTAGGGGTGTCAACGGGTACCCATTTACCCGGAACCGAACCGAACCGGAACCGATAATCTCGGTTCTGGTTCCACATTTTATGGACCCGAAAAAAATCGGGTCCGTAACGGGTCTACCCGATTGGAACCGTTTAGATTTCGGTTCCAATTCGGGTATACCCGACGGGTACCCGTCGGGTAATCGGTTCCTAAATAATTAAGAGTAGATTTGATTTTTAGTGGTGGAAATGAAGATGTTTGAGGGTATTGGGTTTCCAATTTTTGAAATTTGGATTTTTCTTTTTCATGAACTAGTGTTCCAATATGTGGAGCTGATTTTTTTGGCCAAATTTTGGTGTATTCTTTGTATTTTCTATTTTTTAATGAAATTTTCCATAATTTCAATGTTGATTAAATAAATGAAATCTTTGTGATCTTTGATTTGACCATATAATTAGAATTGATTTATTTGGGTACTTGTTTAATAATTATAGATAAGAAATAAATACTTGTTTAAAATGGAAAAAATTTTAAAAAAAATTAGAAAAGTTGAAAATTTTGGAATATATGTTCGTTTTTTAGAATACCCAATGGGTACCCGATACCCGCCGGGTACCCGAGTTTTTTATAGGTTCCGGTTATGGTTCCACTTGATATGGAACCGGAACCGGAACCGATAGGAACTAGAACCGACATGTTTTTATAGGTTCCGGTTTTGGGTAGTTCAATACCCGAACCGGAACCGACCCGTTGACAGCCCTAATCTTAACACGCAGTCTATGGTAGGGCTAGCATAGTGATGCATCGATGGTATCCCTTTATAATTGGTTCCCTAAGGGCATACACCGCGGTAACATTTTCTGACTAAATTTTTAAAAAAATGTTACATAGTGGTGCAGTGTAAAAATGCAAAAGAACTCTACAAATCCTTGGCGTAAGCCAAATTTGATGCATTTGAATCTGGAGAT
>MVGT01001586.1:67193-109217 GCA_002174775.1 Macleaya cordata | reverse complement strand
AGAAGGGACACCCCCTCTCTTCTGATGCCAGGCGGCCCCTAGGGACACCGCCTGACATTTTGAAAAAGATTTTTTTTTTTAAATGACAAATATATCCTTTTTTAGTTTTTTTTTATTATTTTTTTAACAAACATTAAAACCACTAGTGTGTAACTCGAAAATCTAGGCCAAATTTGATAAGATAAATTGAACTTTTAGCCCTGAACCGATGTGGATGGCCGTTATGTTACTAAGAAAAAGTGTATGAAAGTATAGTTTCCCTTCATAAATTTTCCCCCCTACAATAAAATCCCAGGCTCTGCCACTGCCCAGCCAATATCACACAAATTGTGAAACGTACCTTGACATATTCTTTAGTTCATTCTGGTGTTTTGTTTGAACCATATTGAAATCCAATTTAGCCAATTCAAGAAGAAGAGGATTCATATCTTCTTGAGACTCATATGCATCAATGAACCATCTAGCTTCTGATCTCTGCATCCTCCAGTGTAATGGAATCTCTAAGGAACGGCTCAGTTGATTGGCCAGGTTTGGGTCAATGTTGTTGTTCCCTGATCTTATAAGATGCTTGAGATGTCTTCTTGTGAAGGCTACGGCTTGCTCCAGTATGTTTTCGCCTTCGGAGACAAGGTGTGCAGCTTCATATAAACTCAGGATTCCCTTAACATCGACCTCAGTTATTGATTCCTTGAAAGCACCCTTTTCATGTTTGCAATATCCATTGAAAACATCTGTCGCTCGCAAGAACAAATTATTGGTTATAAATTACGTGAAATATATTTATGTAAAAGCGGGATCCTCATACAGTGCCTGTGACTACAACATGTGTATAGTGGCTTCCAGGATCCACATAGAGATGATTCAGTGGTTAATTTTTGTGAAGATGTTTTATTCACTATGTAAATCAACGACTCATAAAATTAGGTATGTTCTCAAACTTTAATTAAACCCCATCAAAAGTTGGTTGGAAATAAACGGTAAAATAGATTGTTTCATTACTGTTAAGTTTCAATCAACTTGATTGAGTTAGTAATGTTAGAATAATGATATGATTCTTAGTGAGGATGATCGATCTACACGGTGAAGCATCTTTACCAAAATTCAGCTATGACTTTTAGAGTAATATGATTTTTGGTAAGGATGATCTCGTTTCTTTATATAAAGGGAACAATCTTCTAGAAGGTTATTTGATGTTGTCCAAGGATCTTGTTTCTACGTTAAGATCTAGTTGGAGAAAAGAACATTATCACAAAAAATCAACGCCAAGTCATCTAAATGTGGGCTTTATAGGCCACTGTAGGTACACTTAAAGTGGTGTACACGGATCTAACTCTTGAAGAAAATATCACTTGGAGAAGGATTTGCAGCTCAAGTGACCTCAGATTTACCTTGGGAGACCTGAAAGCCGTACTGTCTGAGAAGCCTGAAAGAGAGAGCAGTAGCATATAAATTATCTTTCATCCAGTACACATCTTTCTTATGTTTGGTATCACTGTGTATGTTTTGTAGGCTTCTCTTGATCTCTTCCTCAAACAGGTAACTCAGTCCCAGCCTTTGAATGACATCGATCAGCTCAAGCTGAGCCAACGGTGTCGCCGCCTTTTCAAGCATAACCCTCACGTCTTTCTTCCCCTTCGCCATACGGTCCATGTATGCCTCGCCCTGCATAATATATATAAGATTATGTGTTAGTGAAGATCCATATATAGAAATCTTGGCCCATTGATTTCCTAGCCTCGTAAATATAGCAGCATCTCTACAAACATATTCAAGATATCTTAAATGTGATATTCTAAGATGCTGCTACATCTGAAAGTAAATAAATGATTAAGTAATCAGTACCGCGTAGTTGCTGCTCCTAAATGATTCTACAAAATCGTAATCCCAAATGGTGGGTTGGTATTGATAGTTTTTTGATCGCCTAGGGACAATTGAATCATATTTTGCAGGGATAGAGGAAGGGGTACTTGAGGATATGAGATGAAAAGCCATTGCAGCGTTGTTAGCTTGTTTGAAATCTTTAGTTACATGGTCATCTGCAATGCAACACCTCCCCTCTATATATATAGATACACATAGATACAGGATTCTTGGATATGATATGGATACTCCTTTGTAGTGAAAAGTTTAATTTTGGACATGCCACCTAACAAGAGTTTGTTTTTTCCCTAAAAAAATTAGAAAACCAAAAAAAAAAAAAAAAAAAAGGATTTTTCTTCAGGGGGCCACACAATGTAAAGGTTATACCATAAAGTGAAAAGACATGAAAATTAATTTGTATCTTACTCTCAATTTTCACGTGTAAGGACAAATTTAGCTGAGTCAAAAAATCTATGGATTTTCATTTTGATAGTGGGATTTAAAAATCTAAGGATCCAAGTAATTTTCTATTAATTAAGCAATGGATCCTTAGTTGAACTATTATATGATGGTCAAAACGACCCCTTTAAAAGTGAGTAAAAAATAAAAAATGCATTCAATTAGTACACAAACTTAAAAAATAATTAAAAAAAGAAAAAAATATACAAACGAATATCAAACGGTCATTTGTACCATGTAATCATCGTTTGTGCCATTCATACCTCCTCTTCCTATTATTTAGTTTTTACCCCTAAACCTATAAAACTTTAAATTATTGGATTGGATTCTTGGATTTTCACTACCCTCTCCTAATGTGGAAGTTTTATCTGGTAAAGGGACGTAGAATTAATGTTGTGAAAAAGGTATCAACGATGGAGTTAATGTTGTGAAAAGGGATGGGCCATGGAACCATAACTTTGCTGCCTGTGCAGACAGAGACAATCTCAACAGTAAAATTAATATCAAGTAGGTCCTAAGAGTGAGGGTTGCAAGTTATGAAATTAGCTTTTTTTTTTTTTTTTTAAGAATGCTCTACATAACGAGGAGAATGCACTGTAGAAAAATTAGATCTTAATTTATCTTCATATAGATCTCATAGACCATGGTAAATGGTAACACTGATAATTAATAGGGAGACCGTCCAATACTTCCATTATAAGTTCATGTCAATTAGTTTAGTCCAACAAATAATATATGAGTCTATTTAGTCCAAACTTAAAGTTTGGACAGATTTGTCCTCTAACTACTTCAAAGTAATCTTTAACTGTAGGTGTATGTAAGCACCAACTACTTTTTTTAATATTATTTTTCGAATAAAATTGTCATAACTTTAAAAATTAAATTAAATTTTTACAATATTTATATTTTTGAAAAACATTCGTCGAGATCTTCGAAATAAGATGAGACAAAGATACTGTTTTCTAAAAAAACTATTTTTTATTTAAATTTATTTTTGCATAACATCCTACTATATTTTTAACTATTTTTTATCTAAATTGCATCGAAATTCGAATTTACATATTTTATACCTAGTAACATCAAAATAAGAAGTGAAGATCTCTACGATTACTTTTCAAACATATAAATTTCGTCAAAATATATTATAAAAAATTGTTTGCAAAAATATTTTGCATGTGTTTATGCATATAAATAAACAGAGAAGTACAACAACTAGTATATTTATCTAGATTCCATCCAAATTTGAATTTGTGAGTTTCAAAATCAGGTAACATCAAAAGAAGAAGTGAAGATCTTGAAAAATTCTTTCTAAATATATAAATTTCTTCAAAATATGTTACTCAAAACAGTAATCAAATATATTTTTGCATATTTTGTGCATAAATTTTACGAATTTATTTTTTCAAAAAATATTTTTGACTAGTTTAGTTTCGAAGATCTTGAAAAGTTCTTTCTAAATATATGAATTTCGTCAAAATTCAAATTTTAGTTTAAGAGATATAACATTTTGAAGTTTAAAATAAAAAATACAACTAACTTTCTCTCTCCTATAGCTATAAAAGTTAGAAAAAAGACAAAATAGTGATCGTAAAAAATGATAAGGGTAGAACATGAATACTTAAGAAGTAAATAATTGACTAAATGGACATAGAAAAGTTCAAAAAGGACTAAATAGACTAAAAAAAAGGTTTAAAAAGGTTTTTCAGTTATATTGAAAATCATGTGGACTAAATAGATTCAAAATGGTATATATTAGGTGTTTTGGTCATTTTTCTTAACTATTATTAGTCGATATATAAAAATATCATCATAATGAAATTAAAACTAGGAACAGTAGAAAATACATTGGACATTCCTTTAAACCAGACTGAAAATCCTAAATATTTCTCTTAAACTTGGTGAGACTGTCGCTCAAGTCCGATTTTCAGATTAAACAGTTTCTATTTTGGAACGACAAAAATATCTAACGTTTCCAAAGCAGGCAGAGGCAGTTTTTCTCTAATATAAGCTAGTCTGCGTAGAACTGGTTAGGGTTTGGGTCGACCCTAGGCAGGTTGGTAGGTTGACAGGTCAAGATTGGTCAACCCTAACCCTGACTCGTTTATTTCAGTTTTTCAAATTCTAACCCTAACTTGTTTATCATTTTTCCATATAAAACAAGGAAAGTTGTTAGAGTCGACCCTAACCCTAACGAGATTCTTGAGTAATGGGTCAGGAATGCTCAACCTTAACCCTAACTTGTTTATTAACGAGTTGAGTAAGGGTAGGATTTGGCGGGTCAGTTTAGGATAGGGTTGGCGAGTCGTGGGTCAGTTTGCTAGGTCTAAGTCCGCATGCATGATGGGCAATGTTTAAAAAATAGTACGTTGTAACGGTAACGCTTGGTCGTTTTTTACCGTTAAACGGTTATGACGGTCGATAATTTATTAAAAAAAATAAAAAATAACATAAAAAACTTTTTTAACATATTTAATTTTTTTGCTAAAAATTTAAAAACCGTTATATTCTGTTATAACGATTGTTAATTTTTATTATTATAATATTTTTTATTATTTAACACAAATGTTTGTTTAGCAGTTAAAATCATTATACCAGTAACAGTCCCCTATCATTACACAGTTATAATGGTTGTTTTTTAAACATTGATGATGGGGTCACCAATCAACTTCAATGGAAATTAAACGTTATTTGTGGTCGGTTGGATTTTGACTAGTACCTGACTAAATTATGTATGACCCCGCTCATTAGAAGATTAGAAACGCAACTGCCAACTTTTAACAGAAAGAGGTTTAGGGCCAAATTTCACATAATCCATCACCATCGTGATTTATAGTAGATGGAACCCTCTTTAATTTGTGAGACCACTTGAAAATCTATAATTGATACTTGATTTGAATTCCAGTTTGAATTCTGTAAAATTTCACAAAATGGTATTTTGGTTTAGGTAAACTTAGCTCATCAATTAGTATAGAGATATATATATCTTTTGCAACACGACTTCACGAAATTTATTAGAAAGTAATCTGCTTCATTTTGATTTATTTTTTCGGAAAATGAGTAGGATGCTCTTGCATGGGAAAAAAATTGAAGTAGAGGACATGCTTTTTTTTCATGTAAGGACAGTCCTCGGCACACGTTAGCGCGATGTAAAAAGACGAAAAACCCATCTGTTGAATAATGACGGTGCACGTTAGCAAATCCCAATTAATGAATTTTAACATAAAAATGACCATAACTTTCAAAATATAAATCGGATTTGAACAAAATTTATATCGTTGGAAAGCATTTTTCAAGATCTTTAAAACAAGATCACACATGAATACCAAATTAAAAAAAAAAAAATCCAGAAAAAACCTATTTACCAAGCTTAAAAACAATGCAAATTATAGTTTGCATTGTTTAAAATATAATTTTAAACAAAAGTATTTAAAATAGCTGATGCAAATTCGTTTTTTACTATGCAAATTATAGTTTGCATTGTTTAAAATGTAACTTTTTAGCTTTTTTCTTATTCAATCTAGTTGCATAGAGACTTAGAGAAGTGCATATGCTCAAAACTACTTAAAATAGCTGATGCAAATTACAATTTGCATCGTTTTTTACTATGCAAATTATAGTTTGCATTGTTTAAAATGTAAGTTTTTTAACTTTTTTCTTATTCAATCTAGTTGCATAGAGACTTAGAGAAGTGTAGATGCTCAAAAGTATTTAAAATAGCTGATGCAAATTACAATTTGCATCGTTTTTTACTATGCAAATTATAGTTTGCATTGTTTAAAATGTAATTTTTTTAACTTTTTTCTTATTCAATCTAGTTGCATAGAGACTTAAAGAAGTGTAGATGCTCAAAAGTGTTTAAAATAGCTGATGCAAATTACAATTTGCATCGTTTTTTACTATGCAATCTATAGTTTGCATTGTCTAAAATGTAATTTTTTAGCTTTTTTCTTATTCAATCTGGTTGCATAGAGACTTAGAGAAGTGCATATGCTCAAAACTACTTAAAATAGCTGATGCAAATTATAATTTGCATCGTTTTTTACTATGCAATCTATAGTTTGCATAACCGTTTTTATTATACAAGCAGTTATGGGTTTTCATAGTCTAATTACGAAAATTTTTTTTTTTTTGAATTTAGTATTGTTGTCTGGTCTCATTTTAAAGATCTTGAAAAATGCTTTCCAAAAATATAAATTTGGCAAATATCTAATTTGTAGATTAAAAGTTATAGCATTTTTAATTTTAAAAAAACTTATTTTCTCTCTCTGCCACGTCATCGGTCAATACAAGCAAAAACAGTTAGAAATATACGTGGTTAGCAAAGAGAAGGGTAGTTTAGGTACCAAAATTTTAGAGTTTTAAAATAAAAGAAGGAATTAACTCCTTTCCTTATAAAACGTTAAAAAGTAGGGATTAGACTTATAAAACAAAAATTGCTTGTCCTCTACTTGAAACTGGTATAAAAGGAGGGCTTTTAGCCCAATATTGTGCAATTAATGTGAAGGAAGCTAATATGTTGACGGTGAAATATGAAGATATTTTCAAGTATGTCCTTTATTTCTAGCTCGGGTTGTTACTGATCGTGTTTCAGGATATTCCAAGGGTTTTGGTTTTGTAAATTATGCCACTTTGGATGATGCAGCAGAAGGTATCAAGGGCATGGATGGCAAGGTAAGAGAACATTGGCCTCGACATTCACCCATTCCATTATTGATGACAATAAAATTTGCTGACTAACATACCTCAGAAGTTACATTGAAGTGACACTAGATTATTTTTCGTGCAAACATTGGCTGAATTTTTTTTCTTGAACCATATTGAGTTAAATCATATCTGTGGACGGTTAACTCTTTAGGTCTTTGAATCTTATACCCTTTCGCTTCTGGACTGGTACATATCTAATTTCATCTTGGGATAGTATTCCATGAAGAAAAAAGATGTATACTTGAAACTTGAAAGTAGAAAGTGCAAATCTGACTTCTTTTTAAGAACTTTTAGTTTGATTCTGATTTCGATGTTCAACACTATTAGGTTTCATCCTCAATTCTTTCTGTTCGAAAAGTTACTTTGGTTGCGGTGGTGTTTCTAAATTCTAACTACTACTTTTGTTGTTACTATTGCAATTTTCCTTGTATGTCATGTGGCCTTGCTGACAACTCTCCTCCCACCTGATTGTGTCGTGTAGTTTCTGGACGGTTGGGTTATTTTCGCGGAGTATGCAAGACCTAGAGCTCCACAGCCACCACCCCAGAACACGGGCTATCCTCAATCATATACGAGATACTGAAAGTCCGACTTCCGTACTATGCTTCAAGAGAACTATCATGATTTTTCATTACATTTTGTGTTGAAAATTTGAAACCCATATGAAGAGCTGAACGGATTGAACCAAGAAACCCTTGAGATGATCAAATAGTAGGAAAATTTTTTAGATACTAGTTATGAACATTCTTCATACTGTAGTGTGGGAAACAATATGATTTTGCTATTTATTAGTGTTTGGTGGAGAGCTCATATAGTCATATACTCATATATCATAATTCCAGTGCCTTGCACATAAGGGCAACAGCATAAAAATGTCATTGTATGGTTTGTATGGCCTTGATGCATCTTTTGTCCTGTGCGTATTTCTCTCACTATATTGATGCATCCGTTTGGCATTCCCATGAAAAAATAAATATTTATAGGCTTAATTATCTTTATTGAAAACAAACAAAAGAAAACGATTAATACAGAAATAGAATGATACACCGAAATTTCATTTTGCACATTTTTGCAAGTCTAAAGTTACGTTGAGGACAGTTTTTTGTTGGTAAGTGAATAGGAGAGATTATGGATTCAATTTCACAAAAACCAATCTTCTTTCCTATTGCGTTGTGTAGTGGACTTTTACCACAAAAAATTTCTATACGGAAAATGAGTAGGATGCCCTTGCATGGGAAAAAAATTGAAGTAGAGGACATGCTTTTTTTTCATGTAAGGACAGTCCTCGGCACACGTTAGCGCGATGTAAAAAGACGAAAAACCCATCTGTTGAATAATGACGGTGCACGTTAGCAAATCCCAATTAATGAATTTTAACATAAAAATGACCATAACTTTCAAAATATAAATCGGATTTGAACAAAATTTATATCGTTGGAAAGCATTTTTCAAGATCTTTAAAACAAGATCACACATGAATACCAAATTCAAAAAAAAAAAACCCAGAAAAAACCTATTTACCAAGCTTAAAAACAATGCAAATTATAGTTTGCATTGTTTAAAATATAATTTTAAACAAAAGTATTTAAAATAGCTGATGCAAATTCGTTTTTTACTATGCAAATTATAGTTTGCATTGTTTAAAATGTAACTTTTTAGCTTTTTTCTTATTCAATCTAGTTGCATAGAGACTTAGAGAAGTGCATATGCTCAAAACTACTTAAAATAGCTGATGCAAATTACAATTTGCATCGTTTTTTACTATGCAAATTATAGTTTGCATTGTTTAAAATGTAAGTTTTTTAACTTTTTTCTTATTCAATCTAGTTGCATAGAGACTTAGAGAAGTGTAGATGCTCAAAAGTATTTAAAATAGCTGATGCAAATTACAATTTGCATCGTTTTTTACTATGCAAATTATAGTTTGCATTGTTTAAAATGTAATTTTTTTAACTTTTTTCTTATTCAATCTAGTTGCATAGAGACTTAAAGAAGTGTAGATGCTCAAAAGTGTTTAAAATAGCTGATGCAAATTACAATTTGCATCGTTTTTTACTATGCAATCTATAGTTTGCATTGTCTAAAATGTAATTTTTTAGCTTTTTTCTTATTCAATCTGGTTGCATAGAGACTTAGAGAAGTGCATATGCTCAAAACTACTTAAAATAGCTGATGCAAATTATAATTTGCATCGTTTTTTACTATGCAATCTATAGTTTGCATAACCGTTTTTATTATACAAGCAGTTATGGGTTTTCATAGTCTAATTACGAAGATTTTTTTTTTTTTTAAATTAGTATTGTTGTCTGGTCTCATTTTAAAGATCTTGAAAAATGCTTTCCAAAAATATAAATTTGGCAAATATCTAATTTGTAGATTAAAAGTTATAGCATTTTTAATTTTAAAAAAACTTATTTTCTCTCTCTGCCACGTCATCGGTCAATACAAGCAAAAACAGTTAGAAATATACGTGGTTAGCAAAGAGAAGGGTAGTTTAGGTACCAAAATTTTAGAGTTTTAAAATAAAAGAAGGAATTAACTCCTTTCCTTATAAAACATTAAAAAGTAGGGATTAGACTTATAAAACAAAAATTGCTTGTCCTCTACTTGAAACTGGTATAAAAGGAGGGCTTTCAGCCCAATATTGTGTTATTTTTTTGGCACTAAAAATCTAGACTTAACCAGAGGTATTTTATAACCTGACGTCACCTTTAACATGACGTCACTTTTAAAATGACGTCACATTTAACTTTGAGACAAATAAATCCGAGTTTTACTAGAATAACACCAAAATTTGACACCAGAATATTACATTTGCTTTTTAAAAGTAGTATGAGGGGCTCAAATAGAGTTAATATTTTTTCAGCAACTGTTATGATTGATTTTCAATCAATAAAGTAAGCAGATTTAATCTTTGATGTCAAAATCTGGTGGCCCTGTAGTCAAGTCTAATAAACCTGCCTAAAACAAACCAACCCATGAGCAACTAACTCGCAGTCGTGACAAAATAACTATTGTTCCTTCTAGAATTTATGCAGTGAAAAAGAATAAAAATGTTAAATCACATTTAAAACTTGAAGAACTCAAAAATAACTCTTAGAATATGAGAAAATTCAAATTGTATTAGCAAAAGTAGAATAATTATAAATAATTTCGTTCTAAACCTAAAAGAAATCAAATTAAAAACTAAATTGGAAAGAAACTCCTAATCAAATAAGAAAACTGCTAAAATAAGTAAAACTTTTCTAAAATAGTAAAACTGCAAATTCTCGAGAAAACATGTCAAAGCATGAATCTTAAAGATCTCGACGTTTCCAAGAGCAAATTTGACGAGATTCTGACACTGGAAATCCGAAATTTCAATCATGTACTATTAATTATTTTATTGTCTTCTTCTTCATAGACTTCTTCGAGACTTGGATTTAGGCTTAGATTTTTCAATTACCTCTATAAACTACTCTACCTCAAGAATTATGAGATGAAACATGAATCAAAATAATAATTTGAAGATCAAGAATAGTGTTGAAAACAATTGTAAGCAACTTCAGATCTTCTTCTATAATCTAAATTACCCGTCAAAAATTCAAGATGGCACAATCCGGTGATTCGATCATAAATTTTTCCTAGTTGCTCTTCTTTTTATACTTTCCTTTGATCATCTTTATATGGTGATAGACAGTGAATGAGGGAAGTAGGGTTAAAGTATAGTTTTTTTTTTTGGTCCAAATTAAATTCGAAAGTTGCCCATGTCAGAGGATGGTGATGTTGTTGATCATGATGATGAACATCATCACCACATCATCATATAATAGCACCATGACCGTTCATCATCATCATTGTCCATCACCCCAATTCATGCCCATGATCCTCATCATCCATCGCTAGATTGTGATTATCATAACCACGATCCATTATCATTGTTAATTTCACCATGGTCATGATCTTTTATCATCATCATCATACGCCACCAAATTATGATCATCACCATAAAACATCATGACCACCACCACCACCACCACCAATCCCACCACCACCATCATCATCATCACTATCTATCACCAAGTCTTGATCATGAGCATCGATCACCATCACAACCATCCGTCAAGTCATCGCTATCATCATCATGTCTCATGCATCATTAGATCATGATCATCACTATCACTCAATCACGATAATGATATTATCACTGCATATATAATCAACCATCATCATGAATCACGCGATCTTCCTCACTAGACACCACTTTCCATTATCTTCTTCATTAAGCATCATCACATCCTTAATGTTATTTTATCGGATCATGCTATTTGAACACCTGTTTCGATGTTACCAATTGTAACACTGGACTGTGGAGCCCACATAGTTACATTTCAAGAGCTAAAATTTTATGAGGTAGTTCTCCTCACTATGCATATCATCCTTACAAAAAATCAGGTCATTCTAAAACTTCTTACCCTATAAAAATTGATTGAAAATTAACAGAAAGAAATGAACGGTGAGAAAAAGAGTCAAGTTTTTTATGAAATTACAAATTTTAAAATAAATTGATTTTTTGTGAGGATGATGTGCATGATGAGGAGAACAATCTCACTAAATTTTAGCTCTTGAAGTGTAACCATATGGTCCTAAAGTCTGGTGTTACAGTTTGTAATACCGAAACCGGTGTTCTAATAGTAAAATCCAATTTTATCTCATAATTTTGAATGAACGGTCAAGAAAACATAAAAAAGGACTGAGTTCGTTGTGTGTGTTTTAAACTGTTGAAGGAAGTATTTAGTGGGACCCATCTAATATTTAGATGGCTTTTCAAAGGTTTGAAAATAAAAATTTATATGGGCCTTTAGCTTAATGGTTGTGCATCTCTCCTATAAATCTTTGGTAGTAAGAAGTCTTGAGATCAAAACTTCTCCGTCGTAGTATTGTCGTTAAGTTTGTTCCATTTAATCTGATAATAAATATAGGTACGTTGTTATTGGCGGTTTCTAAGTGTTCGTTGGTGGGTATATTGGTGACAATGTTCTTAACGGTTTCTTTACGTTTCTCACATGTACGTTGTTTATATCTATGTAGGAATGTAATTTGGGCAATAGTCTCCTCAAAAAAACAAGAAAAGAAAAAAAAGATTGAAAATGGGGCGCGGAAATTATGAAGTGTGTAATGGGACCTAGAAAATTGTGAATAACAAGGGGAACTGAAAACGGGGATAACACTAAAATAGAGGGGTATTCCTGGAAGATTAAACAATCCTAGGTTTAGGAGGATTTGCTATGCAACTTTGCGTTTTCCGTACGTGCATTTAATGCTTGTTAAGTGGAGCCAGGTCTTGTTAACGTGCACACGTTAACAAGCATTTAATGGGACTTTGACCAATGAAAATCACATTATCTGTAGTCAAGTCTACGCATGAATCGATGGTTATTCACCAATCAAAATCAACTCTCTGATGGAAAGTAAAATTTTGGTGGTTCTTTCCCTGGTTGATTACATTATTACATGTACTGATCTGGAGGTCACGAGACTTGACCTAAGATACTACCCTACCCTTGTAAAGTAAAATCTTGGTGGTTCTTTCCCTGGTTGATTACATTATTACATGTACTGATCTGGAGGTCACGAGACTTGACCTAAGATACTACCCTACCCTTGTAAAATTAGCTACAGAACATCTTTATATGGGTCCCACTGAAATCCGCATCAACATAATACCTTGTCATAAATTATTTAGTGGAAAACTATCTTGAGTAAGTTGTGATTAGTTGTTGTATACTTCTTATGTGCTAATTTCTAATCATCCAATAAATTTAAGAAACTCTCAATCAATCAATCTCTTGCCAAATTTAATTTGGTCACAACACCGAGGGGGCGTGACCCCTCTAACACATGTGCTATACATATGTGGAGATTAATCGATAATCTGTTTTAAACTTGTCGCAAAAGAAAAAAATTAAAAATTTTAAAAAATTAAAAAGAAAAAGAAAAAGAAACCATGTAAGTGTAAGTAATTAAGTTATTATACAATTGAAAGATGGGTCAAGTGATATAGCCCCCTTATAAACCCTTGCTTGTGGGTCTGCATGAAATGTATTTAGGGGATGATTTTTGGAGAAAATGATCTATACGATGAGGAGAACATAATTATCTGAAATCAGCCTGATCTAAAACTTATAACCTCAAATCTACCCGTTTTAAATCAGCGGTTAAAATAAAAGTTTAAAACTTACAAATTTTTTAAGGACTAATTTGAATGGGTTAGAAATTTTGGAACGAGCTGATTTTTTAATATGATAAAGTACATAATGAGAAGAACATCTTCTCTAAAAATCAGCTCCCCGATGCAGTAAATATGAGCCCCACAAACGAGGGGTTATATAAGGGGAATTTATAACTTGACCTTTGAAATATTATTATTAAAAGGAGGTTAATGGGTCTAAATCTGAACTGGGTTAAAGATCAAAGACAAGACATGGTCTTAATTTTACTTTGTGTGTATTGATCTCCAAGGCCATCTGCTCCCTATTGGTAAAAAGTTAGGGCCGGTTGTGCAAGTTTTACAGTTTTAGTGTTTTAGAGCCTAGTTCACGAATGGAAGGTCAAAAGGGGATTTTCAAATCGACCCGCTCAACTTCTTCCACGTGTCCATGTTTAAACCTCTTATGTGTTCGTGGGAATCTTTTTCCGAGGAGTCGACACAAACTAAATTGATGTGGGGTCTATTTAAATTGTATCTTAAAGGATAAAATTTGGTGATGCTCTTCTTCCTATATGTAGATAATGCATACAATAAATCAATCCATTTTAAAAATTTTATCTTATAAAAAATCAATTGGAAGCCCTCATCACCTTTGACTTTTCAATCAACAAGCGTTGTGAGCCACATAATGAACCCTAAAGATAAGAAATGAAACAGGAATATGTGTTTCACATTTTTCATGTTTTTGGTGGCTAAGTTTGCTCTTGTTCTGAGTATCATCTTTACTCCTAGTGAACACATTGATGTAAAAGGTGGCTGAAGTCTACATGTCCATGATAGTCTAGTACACAAGACAAACTCTGAAAGGTAACGAAAGTCCACAATACATGTTATTAAATTCGCATGTTTGCTTAGAAGTCGATGGATCTTCCAGATTCATTGTTTTGCCCACGAGTTCTCTATTTTGGGTCAAATTGTATGATTTAGGTTTTCAAATTAATAGCTTTGTCATTTTAGAGAAGTTTTGTTTCATTAATAAATTATCGTTTTAGTCATGAGTAATATTAGGGGAGATTTTTCTTCTAGCACCCACATAGAGATGATCTCTTTTTTTATATAAAGAGCATATTGTCTTTACCCCCCCAAATGCTAATTCGAAAATCACTTACCCCCCCAAATGTTTCAGAAAATCACTTTTCCCCCCACTGTTATCATTTCCGTCACTTGACCATCCAAATGGTCAATTTCGTGTCACGTGAATGACATGTGACCTAATTAAAGACCAAAATACCCCCTTTTGTTAGTAACCCAACCCAAGTGAATACCTTGGGTTAATTTAAAACGTGGCGTCATCCTAACGACCCACCTAACGAACAACTGTGATTAAAATAGATGTCTTCATTATAAATGTCTTCTCTTCTTCTTCCATATTTTTATATCACCACCATTAAAGCTCTTTGAAGGTCTTATTTTGAATATCTATGATGGTTGATTTTCCGTTAATCTGTCTTTTCTCCATTTCTAGATCACCACCATTAAATTTCTTCTTCATTTCTAAATCACCACGAGATTTAGAACAAAATTTTCATTCGTGTATGTAATCCAGTCGGTGCCGACAACATTTTCTTCAAATCCCCTGCAAACCCAGAATCAAATTTTCCATCAATAAAAATGAAATTTTGTTTAAAGAATTAATCAAAAGAAAAAGAAATATAACCTAAATGCACAAATTAAATCAAAAAAGAAGTACAAGGACCAGTTTACAGCACCATTTTCGCAACACAAAGTGATTCAAACATCCAAAAAGTTCCAATACTAAAGCACAGTTTTAAACAAAATCCACAAATACAAGAGTAAGACACCATTAACACATAAACAAAACATATGATCAAATGTTTCCAAATAAAACCCAGATCCCCAAATCAAATCCTACCTACAAATGTCAACCTAATAAAAAATCCAAAACGACAAAGATCGAACTGATTCAAAATTAAGTTAGTAAAATTGGATTTACTTACTTGGGTTTCAGATTGCTCAAGACCCAATTGGTCATAGCTGGAAAACGGATTGAAGAGGAGGAGGAGGTTGATCAAGCACCTTTAATAAAAGGTTCTAGTGCTTTCATTAGCTCTCCTCTAAAGGGATATGAAAATACAGGTCTGCTGCTACCATAATTATCTGTAGCTGCTGCAATGAAACCCCTTCTAAATCAATTTAAGTTACACAAAGAAATAAAAGACACTAAAAAATTACAAAAACCCAGAGAAAAATTTCTTGGTAGTGCGACCATGTTTTCTAATGGTGTTGAATCTGCTGATGGAAATTGATGATATTGGGAAGTTGATTAATTTAAGAGATGGGTCTATCAGAACCACCATTGATACAGGTTGTTGAGTAAGTTTTGTTTCATCTCTGAATTTTTTTACAGGCCGATTTGGTAAAAAAAAATTAAATTTTTTGGAGATTTTTCAGTAAATTTTGCTAAATTTTTGGGTTGAAAATTATTTTTTTATGAATTTTGTGAAGTGGGTATTGCAAAATTTTTCGTGGAATAAATTTTTTAGGAGAATTTTCATAAATTATGTTAAGTTTTAGATTTAAATTTTCTTTTTTATGAATTTTTTGAAGTGCCTTTTGAAAAAAATTTTATGGAATTTGTGTTGAAAAAGTTGTAAATTTTTTATATAATTTGTGTAAGGAAATCAATTTTTACTTTAGTAAATTTAGGAAATAAATAAGAACTCTTTTAGTAATTAATTTGGAGTAGAGAATTAAATATAATTTGCATTTTAATCTGGGCCGTTGGTAAGGTGAGACATTGTACTGTCGCCACGTGTTAAATTAACCCAAGGTATTCACTTGAGTTGGGTTACTAACAAAAGGGGGTATTTTGGTCTTTAATTAAGTCACATGTCATTCACGTGACACGAAGTTGACCATTTGGATGGTCAAGTGACGGAAATGATAACAGTGGGGGGAAAAGTGATTTTCTGAAACATTTGGGGGGGTAAGTGATTTTCCAATTAGCATTTGGGGGGGTAAAGACAATATGCTCTTATATAAATCATCTTCACGAAAATCATCTTTACTGAAAATCATACCATTATAAGACTTTTAACCCCTATTATACCTACCATCTAAATTTTAACAGTAAAATAGAAGGTTTAAAATTTCATCACATGGTTGAAGAAGTTAGAATGAAATGAATTTTCGTGTCAATGACCTACATGGTGAGGAAGTCATCCTCACAAAAAATTAGCCACTGGATCATCTCCATGTGGGCTCTGTAAGAAAAATCTCCCTCTAACATTACTCAGTATTAATAATTCTATTTCTAGCTTTAGATGAAGCGGAGGGATACTCTGCACAATATGGGAATGCTCGTCCAAGTAGGGTCCACATTAAAGATAATCTAAGGAATGGTTTTAGTGAGGATGGCCTACTCAATATGTAGATCATCTCCCACCTCCTAAAAAATCACGTCATTCTAAAAATTTTAACCCCGTTAAAAATTAGGTGATTACCTTCTATAGATATTGTTAACTTAAAACTTACTTTTTACGGGTTCAAAAGTTTTAAAGTGAGATGATTTATATAGTGAGGAGAACTTCTTTACACCTTTGGATCATCTTTTATGATCCTCGCAAAATAGTTGGGCAAACATTGGGCATTTTAACATTGAGCAAATTAAGTATCCTTCCTCTTTGACGAATTTTACTATTTTTTTTTAGCAACTTGTTTATCCCCTTTGCATGGAATTTGGATTTAAACTTAATTCAATAACTTCCCACCTAGCTAACTTTGGTTTTTAAAATTTAACCTAATCCGTATGTAAACAATATGCAATAAGTATGCAAATTAGATTAAATTCAAAAAAAATTATTGCGTGGAGTGAAAGTGAAAACACGACTCAATATTGAGTTTTTATCTCATAACCCCATTTATTGTTTAACATACCATATGTGACAAGTACAAAGATGGTATTGTATATATTCCCCTATAAGGGTATAAATACAATTATAAAACTACCCCTCAGGTAATTTTTAGGAAAAAAAAAAAAAAACCCCCCACTGTAATTACATATAAGTTGTTATACAACAGAAAGATTATTAACAAGAGGTTTATGGGTCTCAATCTGAACTGGGTTAACAATCAAAGACAAGACATGATCTTTGCTTTTTGTGTCTTCAACTCCAAGCCCATCCCCATACTGGTAAATGAATAGGGCCGTTCTTGCAAGGTTTAGAACCATGTTAATGAAAGGAAGGTTGAATGGAGAATCACATATCGAGCCGTTCATCTTCTTCCACGTGTCCACGATTAATCCTCTTACGTGCTCACGAGCTTCCTTTTCCGAAGCGTTTGTTTCTTTCATGTGACAATGAATCGATGATGCCACGTCTCCTCTTTCTAGCTCGGCCTGTAATTAATGTACGCGTTGAATTCAATTATAAAAATAAGAGCATTTATTTTTATCGTAAAGGCCATTATTTGAAGAGAATTTTGGACAAAAACTCAACTTTGCAATGAATTTAGGATTTACTCCAAAGGATATTTTTTATTAGTCTAAAGCCCAAAAGCATTGCAATTGGAAGAGGTTTGCAATGCCTTTTTATTAAAGTGTGCTTTTTTTTACCATTGCAACCCTCACTTCACTTACAATGATTTTGAGCTTTAGGTTAACAAAAAAATATTAGTTGGACTAAATCTTAAAATATTTTTCAAAACAGGACAGGTTTTTGCCTAAAATTTAAAATCCCCAATTTGAAAGTATTTTATTTTATTACCGATGAGGTTGCGAGATCGTTGGAGAGTCGAAACATCATGGATGCGCAATAGAGAAGATTATGATTGTTTTCTAGAGCTTGAAGTACATCGGTTCTGATGTTCTGCTTCGTAGCGAAAAATGCATGTACAAGAAATACAGAGCCAGAAGACGAAAGCCAGCCATTGTCCAGATATTCCTTGAGTGAGGGTGTGTATCCCTGGTTACACCACTTTGCCTCCACTAACATTGCTTTTATAAAATTTGCCCACTGATCAACATAAATTGAACACAAATTTTTAGGGCTAATTAGAAGATGGGTCGATAACAAGGGGACATGACATTGTGTAGAACTGGAATTAAAAAGATGCTGAATCTAAGGATGCAAACAAGATCTATGGATGTGAAGATGTTCCTCATATAAATCCTTAACCCTTAAGAAACTCTAAATATGAATGATGTTCATGTAAGGCTCATATATAATCACTTAATTTTTAAAAGGACTAAAAGTTTTAGAATAATGTGATTTTCTAACATAATAATCGTGTAGATCATCCACAACCATAAACAACTCCACCATCTTTATGTGGGTCCCATAGAAATTGAAGAAGAGATGGATGTCATACCGATTTGGTTAAGTATGGTAGGATGTCCCAGCCTTGTTCCTTAAGGGTCTCAAAAGCCATCTCGTTGGTTGTGTTGTAGAGAGCTAAGAAACATATCTTCATGTAGTATGGTAGCTTCTCCATGGCCTTGGTATCCCACCTTCAATTTTCAAATTGATCATAAATTAGAAAGTATGTTTAAGCTAAATATAATTTAGTAATCCAATAAGTGGTATTTAGTTGATCAAGAACTTTCAATCCTACTTTGGAAGCTCATTTCTAATTCATGGCATTGTTGATTGCTAATATGCTATCATTGATTAATTTTTTTGCAAAATCTACGCTAGCATATGGCACTTACTTCTCAACCGCATCGGTGAATAGCTCAAGTTCTTCTAACGAACCATAAACGTCATAAATATCATCAATGATTAGTACAAAATTCATAACTTTTGTGAGCCATTCCCTGCATCGTCCATATTGAGGCTCCACAGCAATCCCCATACTCCATAAGAAACTCTCAACTAATCGATCTCTTGCAAAATTCAATTTCATTGCGACACCGAGATTCCTCCACCACCTAAATGACACAATAGCACAAGTAACTCGATCAATATACATTCCACGTTACGCGTACATGTGTAAGAATCATTATATCACGTTCTAAACCAAATTGAATGGAAAACTAAGGTTGTGCTTGGTATCCGGTGAATTTTCGCAGAAATTCTTTGGATACGAAACACAGCCTATGTGTTGATCACAACATGCAGGATGTGATAAGGATGTAGGTCTTTATACATGGTTTAGTAGCTAAAATATAGAAGCAAACCGGGATCGGACGATCATTACGAATTAAACGTAGTACCTTGACATGTTTCTTAGATCTTTTTGGTGTGTAGCTTGAACCATATTGAAATTCAATTTAGCCAATTCAAGAAGAATAGGATTTGTATCTTTTTGAAGCTCATATGCATCCATGAACCATCTAGCTTCTGATCTCTGCATCCTCCAATGCAATGGAATCTCTAAAGAATGGCTAACTTGATTGGCAAGGTTTGGATCGATGTTGCTGTTCCCTGAACTTGTAAGATGTTTGAGATGTCTGGTTGTGAAGGCTATGGCCTGCTCCAGTATGTTTTCGCCTTCGGAGACTAGGTGTGCAGCTTCATATAAACTCAACATTCCCTTGATGTCCTCAGCTATTGATTCCTTGAAATCACCCTTTGCTTGTCTAAAGCCTTTGAAAACATCTGCCACAGAACTCCTGGTTATTATATCTAGATTATCTAATACACATATATACAAATCTCTGGTGTTAGTCAGTCAAATTAGTCCTTGAACAATTGGCAAGTTGTAGACCTTTTTTAGGGTTGATTTCCGAAAAACTTTTTATGGGTTAGAAATTTTAAAACGAGTTTGATTTCCGAATATGATAATCTACATGGTGAGGAGAACATAATCACTTAAAATCAGCTCTTGATCATCTTCTTATGGGCCCCACAAAAAGAGGGGCTTCCATGGGGTTGAATAAAAAGGGGCTAAATTCATTATAAATAACCAGCTAAGCTAGCCCCGGTCATATGTAGTGGTCATATACTCCGAGGTTTTAGTCAATCCAGAGACAGTCAAGTATACCTTGGGAGACCTGAAACCCGTACTGTCTGAAGAGCCTAAAACTGAGAGCAGTGGCATATAAATTATCTTTCATCCACGCATCATCTGTTTTATTGTATAGGTTCTGTAGGCATTCCTTGATCTCTTCCTCAAAGAGGTAACCAATTCCTAGCCTTTGAATGCGATCGATCAGCTCAAGCTGAGCCAACGGCGTTAACGCCTTTTCAAGCATAAGTCTCACGTCTTTCTTCCGCTTCTCCATTTGATCCATGTAAGTCTCGCCCTATATAATAGATTTCATGTGTTAGTAAAGATCCATACCATCAAGTCATTAATGAGTACTACAAATATTAAAGGTGTCAGCCAACTGAGTTGATAAAGTGAGACGATGCTATAATGTAAAGTTAAAAAACAAAAGGGTATATAAACAAATAGATAATCACCGCATAATTGCTCGTAAGTGACTCCACAAAATCGTAATCCCAAATGGTGGGTTGGTATTGATAGTGTTCGGATCGCCTAGGGATCTTTGGATCATATTTTACAGGGATAGAAAAACATTTGACGCTGCGTAAATTAACATGGGAGTTAATGTTGGGAGCTCGACGTGCAACACGTCGACTAATTGGCAAACTTGTTGAGGAGGAGGAAGAGGAGGTGGAAGGAGTTAGGAGTTGTAGATGAAGAGCCATTGCTACGTTTGCTCGTTTGCAATCTTATTTACATGACCATCTGCAATGCAACATCTCCCCTATATATAGTTTGATATGATCTGGTTAGTCCTTAATTTTCAGTGACTAATTTTAATTTTTGAGATCAATATAAAACACCCGAAAAAGATTTCGTTATCCTGAGGAAAAAAACAAAAGAAGAAGAAAGAATGGAAAAAATAGAAGGGTTTTCGTGAGCCACAGAATATAAGTTAAGGTTAGAATCATAATTCATAAACATGAAAATAAACAGAGATGTCTCTCTCACAATTTTCAAGTTTTGGTCCCAAATTTTGATCTCGTTAAATTCATTTCTAATGGACTGTTTTGCGGTTCTAAAATTCTCTAGAAGAATCGAGTAGAGTTGATCCATTGGTTCCAATCTAAAACCAATCCTGGGTTTTGGAAGGACAAGAATAAGCTAACATTTTTAAGGTGATCAGTTTTTCTCTAGTCCAAGTCTATGCATGGTCTTAACTACCAAAAAAAATCACCAATCAATTTCAAAAGGAAACGAAGGTACTGAAGCCTGATTGGTGTTCTGTTAGACACTTGTGTGGTGTATGAATAATTGTTGGGAATTGTTTCTATCTGCCTTGTTTTGATGCCACACACCTTAGAACCTCAAGTGTCATATTTGGTTTTTCAAAAATTATCTCTCTACATTTATCAAGGATGTAATCAGAGTCGATTTCTTTCTTTCCCCAAAAAAATCTAGTCTGGCTCCAAAGAAAAGGTTACCTAGAAAATTAAATTTTATTTCTCACTTTTGTAAGTTTGTAACATGTTACATCTTAATTTTCAGCTTGCAGGTGCCAACTAGTTTAGATGGTAAAATTTATATTGTTATTGTTGACAGGATAACCGCGTCGAATTAATAACAAGCTCACTTTACCCTTACTCTGAAAATATTTCACATGCTGAATTAGCCTCTGAACATATCAAACCTTCGAACATATCAAATTATCAGCAAGTTTGCAAGTGAGGCTATATCAAATTACAAATAAGTTTGTGAGGGAAAAGCGAGAGAAGAGTTGCTTCATTGACCCATTAAAAGACCATTAAACCTGAAACTATTTTCCACGGAAAGAAGGAATGCATCTTCATTCAGAACGCTACACCTAGGAGGTCTGATCTGGATCAGAACTCTCCTTCAGCGCGTAACATGTTTTTGGTTGGCAACAAAACCCTCTTACAAAATGGGTTATCACCTGCTGCTAAATGCTAATAGGGCAGTAAGTTCAACAATCCCATCTGAACAAAAAACTACTAAGGATCGCAGGGTTAACTTCGAATGGGCCACAATAAAGAGGCTTTACTAGTGCTACTGCAATTACCATCACCAAGAAAAAAAAAAAACAAGAAAAAAATTAAGAAAAAGGAGAGCAAATGAATTTGGGTCACAGTGTGTTATCTTTGAAGGAGGTGCCAAGCCATATAAAGCAATTTCGGAAGATGTTATCTTCAGCAAATCTTTTTTTGCTGATTTCAGATACCAAGATAATGCAGTGTTTGGAGGATAAACATCCAACCATCAATCAGCTGATTTGCATACCCTGATAACAAGGTAGCACCAAATTGCAAAATGAACTCCGTAGCAACATCACATGTTGGCCACAAAGATTTTGAATTGAGATTCCCTTTTTACTGGTTTTGCTATTCTCTTCTAGCCACAGAAACAAAGATCACCATCAAAATGATGCCGTTGCAGAGCCATGATAAAATGCAAAATGAGCAACAAATGACTTTCACCAAAACATCTAAAGAATAATTCATTGTTTATAAGCAACATGTGATCCAAAACTTACACTAGTTTCAAAAACAAAACTTCAATATATCCTTCTGGCACTACCTCTGAATGTTGGTTAAAAAATGTCTCCAAAATTTGAAAGAAAATAAAGTGAACCATAAATCTCACTAAGCCTTATCTGCTTTAGAAGCTGTAGCAGCAGCCTGTCCACGGAGCCGTCCAGTCCTCCTTGCAGCAATGAGACCAACCTTTTGTCCAGGAGGTGCATCACGACGAACAGTACTGGCATGTCCAATGTGCTGATGGTTACCACCACCATGGGGATGCTCCACAGGGTTCATAGCAACACCACGAACCTTGGGCCAGCAATTCCTCTTGACTCTGTACTTGTGATACGCATTCCCTGCCTTCAACATGGGCTTCTCAGTCCTTCCTCCACCAGCAACCTGCCCAATCATGGCACGGCACCCACTTGGTACAATCTTCTTGGCTCCAGAAGGAAGTTTAATCCTAAAAAGATAACAGCATTATCAGACTAAATAAACCAATGCAAAAAACTTCAGTAATTCAGAACCAGAATTATTCTCTTAACATCGAACAAGAAGCTTGCATCTCAGTTCAAAATACAATGTCTTGTTTGAAATAGAAGGGGCAATCACTTCCTTGAAGTAAAAGAGATTAACTTCCAATGTAAAGACACTCCATGCTACAGTCAGTAACACTGATTTTCTTAAGATAAAAAACAAATAAAAACTTTGTTTAGAGAGATAATCAACGTACTAACAACTGAATTGAAACTAAATGAAAAAAATTTATTCACCTTCAATTGGTTGTGCAAAACAAAGTGCAATGGTTACTGGCACAGTGAGTATTGACAACATGAATTGCCTTATATTTGTTGAGAAGAAGTGCCTTTCTTATATAGGTTCAAGACTTCAAGCACATGCTCATTAGCCCCTCATTAGGTTTATCGATATATTGTGTAGTAATTACAACAAGCTATGAAGTGGCAGTATAATTCTCTCATCAACAAGCAACAATTCTATGCTCAAGCACTGGTGATCTTCATAGTCACATAACAAGCTACCAGAAGCACAGTACCTCCAAAAATCATAAGATCGATCCTTGATCACTTGATCAATCTATTTTATTACTTACAACCAGTCAACATCACTAACTTGCCTTTTATATGTATATTCATCACTATCTATGACATTATAACGCCAAGGAGATTCACTTTTCATATTCAATTCTCTATTCTTTTCCTTCCTTTTTTTTCTAAGTGACAGTTGAATAAAGGGAGAACTCAAACAAGGCAACGAATTTTTAAAAGATGGAAGGGAATTAAAAATCATCAACTTTGGGCCATAGCACATAAATTTATGAACTCAGAGTCCTACTAAATCAAATCCCTCAGCAATGAGACTAGTCTGATTGAATTGGCTCAAATTAGGTAAAACCCAAGTTGATTCTCGTAACTAAATGAGTTAACACAACGCAAATAGCATCCACAAAAAATGGGGATCAAATCACTACAACTCCTAGTTAGCTCAAAAAGAGAGCTGAGTTATAAACATAATTTTAACTTTCTATCATTCAAATAACAAAAAAGCTGCACGTATGGAAATCCAAAGTATAAACTCAAATGGAAAGATAGGGGTTGCCATTTGCCCATTACCAACAAAAAAATAATACATTCCAGGAAGAATCAATATCAATGATACATAAAAAAAAACATATTTGTATGTAAAAGCATACAGATTCATTCATTAAAAAGTAGATCATCAAGTCCTAAGATGAAATGAATTAACATCGCCAAAACCCATGAACAAAAACTAAAAAAGGATCAAAAGAGTCAATATTTCATTGCAAGCATTTTACCAACCGAACTCATTCACGAAAAAATATAAAACATCAAAAACAAAAACTCTAACTTAAACATACCTGGAGGTTCCATTGTCTGGGTTGTGACTGATAACAATAGCGTAATCCCCAGAAGCCCTAGCTAAGACTCCTCTGTCACCAACATGGTGTTCAACGTTACAAACAACGGCTCCTTCTGGGATAGATCGGAGAGGAAGAACATTACCCACCATCAGATTAGCCTTCTTCCCGCAGTACACGAACTGACCAGTGTACATCCCCTCCGCCGCAACGAAGAGCTCCTTCTGGTGCTTGTACCGGAAAGGGTGGCGGAAAGTGACACGAGCGAGCGGCGCACCACGACCCGGATCGTGAATGATTTCGGTGACAACTCCCTTGAGATAACCATTACGTTCGCCGAAATCTAAACTCCGGAACCTGGCCGGACCCTTACGGTGGTGAGTGTGGGATTTGAAGACAGATCCCGCACCCTTACGTTGGGCTCTGATCACACGACCCATCTCTCCGATTCTGGGGAAAAACGGCGGTGGAAATGAGACGAACGAAGGATTTATAAGTGAAGAAGCAAAGATTGTTTCAGAGAGGGTTGAGATGAGTTTTAGGTTGCCCTAGAAAGGGTCGCTAAGGGTGACTTTTAATTTACTATTACGGCCTTCCTTAAATATCGAAATTACCACTTCTTGAACCGAACGAATTAGTGGTTCCAGATTTTGCTGGTTCCAGTAAACAAATAAAAGTGGAACTGGAACTAGGATCTTTGGTTACCGTTTTGGTCGTCTTTTATGTTTTTTTGGTTTTGATTCTCTCTGATATCTAATTTCTATATTTTGTGTAAAATACGTGTAAATGTAAGGTTGTGTTTGATGGTAAAGAAGTGTGTTATGCGAAAATATGTTCATTTCCATTAGTTCTGCAGAATTATATTATAGTCTGTTTGGACAAGGAATTTGGGGGAGGAATTTTGTGGAGACCAGGGATTTGGTGGAAAAATCATGTTATATTTTTCTTCAAAATCCTTGGTCCCCACAAAATTCCTCCCTAAAGCCCCTTGTCCAAACAGACTATTAGGGAGCTAAGGAAGCCTATTCCATAGAATTACATTGAAAATTAACTATTAGTCAAGCTTTTAAGTTAATGGACTCCCATTTTCATGGAATTGAACATGCAAATAAACAATAGAATTTGTGTTGTTTCTAAGAAACTAACCTAATTTCGTGGAATTCAAACGTTATCAAACACGGTCTAATTAAAAAAAAAGAACTCATAACAATCAGTCTTAGGGTTGAGTGTTTTTAATCCACTAAAAAAAATTCAAATCGAATCCCCACTTTGCAAAATGTTAATACCAAGTTAAGATATTCACCTCGTTATATAAATCATTAAAATAAATCAATTCTAAAACTTTTAACCCCCTTAAATCAACTCCTTAGAAAATTGACAAATTTAGGTGCTATTTTATCATTGATTCTCACAAACATTTGTTGGGGTTAAAAATTATAGAACGGTAGATTCATGGATATGATTATCTACCTATGGTTTGTTTGGATGAGAGATTTAAGTAAGAATTTTGTGGGGACAAGTAATTTGGTAAAAAACTAGTTAGAAATTATGTTATAAATCTAACTAGTTTTCCATCAAAGCTCTAGTCCCCACAAAATTCATACTTGAAATTTCCATCCAAACAAACCACTAAGTAAAAAGAACATCGAGCCTTTGGATCATCTTCATATCAACACTAGAAAAGTGGAGATTTGATTGGAATTTGTGATCTTGGGCTTAATAACCCCATCGTGTCATCAGGTTTGGGTTGAATTATATGAAGTATAAACCTTGAGTTGTCCTCAATCAGATTCAGAGCACGTATATGATTTTCGGGTCCTGTTAACGTGTGCCTTTAGGGCACACAATAAGGATATTTTTAAAGAATTTTTTTTGTAAATTAGAGGCTTTCAAAGCATCTGATTTTTTTTGCAGGTATAATATTATCATCATTTATAAGATGTTCATAAAAAATTAGCTCAATCAAAGATTTATAACCATCCAAACAAATTATTTTAAATGTCAGTCGTTCATTCAAACTATTATAGTCTTGATTAAGTGTTTGTTGCGTTAGAGGGTACTAGAGGTCTTCGATTGAGCTGATTTTTTTAGATATGATCCAAATAGTATACATAACATACATTAAAAAAATCAGTCTATTTCGACAACCTTAAGAAACTAAACAAAACACAAATCCATAAAACTAACAAAATCCTTGATTTTCAGCCTTAGCTGCCTGAGCCGTCTGACTACCTGTTCAAGAATTTTTGAGGTTCGCTATTTCTCTGAAACACCCCGAACCTCGGGTTCAATTATTTCTAACCGAGCCCAACAGGTTGTTGGGTTGGATATCAGTCCTAGTCCTAGCACTAATTGCGGGTCCCTCATACTTTCCTTTTCTTCCCCCTCTCTCTTCAGTAGCTTTGTTTTTCCTCCTACAAGTTCAAATGGTGAAGATCGTCTGCGATGACGAAGAGTATGTCAATGGGCAGGAGATTTCTTGATCAATTAGGTATTTCTTCTGCTCTTTCATATTTCTTCTCATATTCGGCAATTCGAAAATGATCTCTCTTTATCTCACTTGGTTCTTTCTAGGGCACCTATAGACATTCCTCAACGTGATTTTTCCCTTTTTGTGAGATTTAATTGAATTTGATTCATTTTGCTTATTTGGGTTCTGTTTATATTCATTCTTCAATCGGTTTATAGCTAGGAATTGACCCTATCTATTGTTTTTTTAGTGTCACATGTTTGCCCCTCCATTTCTGGTTATCGCCATTCAACTCCACTTGAGCTATACTATCAGTCCAGGATCCATACCTTCGTTTTGGGGGTCTTTCTTTAACCTATTTAGAACCCTCAACTTTCACAAACTTGCTCCTTTTTGCCGGTGACATCATGGGTTTTCCCCATACATGCCGAAACCACTGTTTTCAGTGGAATTGAGAAATGCTTTTCCATAAATTATGATGGAATTTTTTTTTTCTCTCTCTCAGAGTTTAGGTATTTTCTGATTAGCTTTCTATCAACCACACAATTCTCAGCATATTGCTCCAAAATTATTACTTTTTAGCTTTCTTTAGCTCTGAAAGTTTTCTTTTAGCAAAGTCATTGGACATGACATGAGATTGAAGCTTTTTTTTTTTCGTCCCTTATTAAGATATGGTTTTGGGCCATAAGTTCATAACCCTTGTTTAACAATGGCGTCCAAACAGATTTTAAGCGTCGAAGGCAAATACAATTATAAGTAACAGACACTTGAGAAGAGACTTGCTTGAAATACTCAACCATCAGAATCCCTAAGTTCCTTTAAACCAAAGGTATTAACCCCTTATCCCTCATAGTCAGTTTTATTTGAAAGATTGTATTTCTTTCACTGTGTAATATTAAAGTCAAAGATCTTGAGATCAATTCGCTAATTGGTGTAGATCTGTGTTAATATTTACCTGGATGCCATTTCAATATTTTATCTTTCAATCTATATGTGGATATGAGTTGAAAATTTATCTTTCAATCTATTGTCTGATTAGTGGAATTTTATGTTCAAAGAGAAATGGGGGAACTGGAAGTGGAGAAGCATGTACGGTACATTTTATCGATTGAAAAGGTTTGTAAATTCAAGATTGATGGGTTTATTAACTTATGAATCTGTAGATGTAATCAGATTTTGGTTTCCCTGTCTTTTAATTTTGGTTTATTTTGTCTTCAGAAGAAGGATGATTTTGAGTCTGTGGTAATGGAGCACATAAGGATGAATGGTGCTTATTGGGGATTGACCACTCTGGATCTTCTGGGAAAGCTTGGAGCTGTGGATCCAGATGAAATTGTTTCATGGGTCATGCAGTGCCAACATGAATCTGGTTTGTCAGCTAATTTGTACTAATTGGTTTTAACTTTTAACTTTGAATTCAAGGGTACCCACTATTTGGCTGTTTTTATACCCATAAAGGTGGTACATGAACACCAAAAGTGGACCTAATTGGATTATATGATCCTCCAGCTAAGCTAAAGATAGTCCTGAATTAGCAGATTAAGCAGACAAGTCTACTCTATATAGTGACTGGCAGTTGTAATATTCAGAGAGATGATTATAAATCTAGAAATATGGCTTATTGTCCTGTGTTTATGCAGGTGGCTTTGCTGGTAACATTGGGCATGATCCCCACATTCTATATACCCTTAGTGCCGTGCAAGTTTTGGCTCTTCTTGACAAGCTAGACGTGCTCGACATTGATAAGCTGTCAAATTGTATCCTTCAATGCATTTTTAGTAGTGTAGCCATGATTGCATCTTATATCCATCAGCTGGGTTTTCAAATTTTAGTTTTCAACTCAAGGTTTTGTTCCATTCATTTCTTGTTTCACTTTGATATTAAAGTCAGACGTTGCCGGACTGCAGAATGAAGATGGATCATTTTCAGGGGATATTTGGGGTGAAATTGATACTCGGTGTGTACTTCTTATCTAGTTCCATTGTGTTTATAATTTCTATTTATCTTATTTAAATAATCAGAATATTAGGGCTCGTTTGGTTCGTGATCCAAAAACTTGTTTTAAAAACTAATTTACACCTATAATAATAATATACATCTTGTACTACATCCAAAACTGTTTTAGAATTTACAATAAAATCATATAGGATTTTGTAAAACAAAAAACTGTTGTTTTATGTGTTTTCAGTGAAATCATGTAGGATTTTATAGTAAAGTGAAAATGCAATTTTAAATGTGATACAATATATAGTTTAGTTCAAGTGTAAATTAGTTTTTGAAAACAAGTTTTTGGATCGCGAACCAAACGGCCCTTTAAAGTCTCTAAAAGGAATTTTTCTCTGTACGTAGATTTTCTTATATTGCAATCTGCTGTCTCTCAATATTACATCGTTTGGATAAAATCAATGTGGAAAAGGCTGTGAATTACATTGTGAGCTGTAAAAATTTGGATGGTGGGTTTGGATGCACACCTGGTGGGGAGTCTCATGCAGGACAGAGTACGTCCCTTAAGTTTTTGTTTCAGTTGTTGAATTAATTTCTTAGCAATACTGTACTTTTTGGATCAGAACAAGAAAAAGTTTCTTAGTCAGAGGAAATCCTAGGTTTGTGCATGTCTGTGTTTGTTAGGCTTGCAATTCATCCTAGGGTGTGGTAATTGTGATTACAGTCTTCTGCTGTGTGGGTGCACTTGCTTTAACGGGTTCTCTACACCACATCGACAAGGACCTTCTTGGTTGGTGGCTATGTGAAAGGCAAGTTAAATCTGGAGGTCTAAATGGACGCCCCGAGAAGCTTCCTGATGTAGGTCTTTTAGAAACTGAATTTCTCTATAGCACAATATTATACTCTTCCCTCATGAATGATTCTCATCCCTTATTCAGGTCTGCTACTCTTGGTGGGTTCTCTCTAGCCTAACCATGATTGATAGAGTGCATTGGATAGACAAGGACAAGCTTGCGAGTTTCATCTTAGATTGTCAGGTACTTATCACTTGGTAGTTCTGGAATACATTAACTTGTCACCGTTCAAAGAAGTTGGGCATAATGTGTAACATGATAATGGTGTCTGCTGTTGAAAAAAATGCAGGACAAGGAGAATGGAGGAATATCAGATAGACCAGATGATGCTGTTGATGTCTTCCATACATATTTCGGTGTTGCAGGTAATAGTAGTTCAAACCTCTCTTTTTTCATTTTATATTGGTTAATAATCGTTATTAGTTATTATATCATTTCTTCTCTAACTCTAAGGAACACAAGGTGAAATAGGGAGAATCCATCTCCCTTGACCCTGATGTTCAAATACATACAGCCAGGGGATGGGTTCTATTTTCAAGAGGTCGAGCCATGATCTTCTTCTAGGTCAAAATTTTACGTTTCGTTGTAAAACAATTATGATCTTTTAAACACTAGACTTCTATTCTGGAGCTTTCACTAACTTCTATCTTACTCTTGAAGATGTTAAAAATCAATTGGGATTAAACTCATCAAATCAAGTCCATTCTTGTCCTTGAAAATTCTTTTATGGGACTCCATCACATGGGGGATGTATTGTGTACCATGATGAAGCTGGATTTTCATTTTTTTTTATTCAGATGATGGGATTTGTTTCTAAGATTATTTTTTTTAACTTTCTTTTCTTTTTTGGGTGTAAATGCAGGTCTTTCTCTTCTCGAATATCCTGGATTAAAAGCCATAGATCCAGCTTATGCTTTACCTGTTGACGTCGTAAATAGGATTTTCTTCGGCAGAAAGGGATCAGTCTAACAACCCTGTATTACAGCTTTCAAACTATTCAGCACCTCTATTTACATAGATTGGGGGACTCGGATAATCAAGGCCATGTTTAGATGACTCAAACTAGCTGATGCTGAATCTGTAGTCTTTCCAGAAAACAGAACAAGATTCTTGACATGCCAAACCACTAAAGTTGAGTAAACTCTAACTGTGTCATCCAGTTAAGCTATAACAAGTGAACTTCTGCTTCTATGTTGTAGTCTTGCCTTCCATCTTTTTGGATCCCGTCTGGACCGCCACGTTGTATGTTCAACTGAATTATGATTTTGACGTAATTGCCATTACTACATTACAGGCATTTTAGATCTGAATCTTCTGATTTATCTGTCATTGAATGTTATTATGGATTTTTGGAGTAGGCAATGTTAAACTGCAAAGCTATACGAAAACAGAGAGCTTTACAACAAAAATTAGGGCTCAACAACCGTGATGGAATGACAAAAAGTTAAAACCAACCATCAGGTTGTCCAATGCTTTGGGTATGGTTTCCCTTCTCAGTTGTAGGATGTCTTAGGATCAAGTCTGTAGCCATCTTTTCCCATTGAACGTGCGATGATTGGGTTGCTACCTCGGGCCACCTACCCAGGTGTTGCTTGCTACCTCCAGGTGTTGCAAGCCTTGAATCGTATTACCAAACAAAAAACTGTCAAAAAGGTTCGACTTCCACAATTCCATTTTTTTTTTATCAAATGTTTCGCATGATAGCACCAAACAAGTCGCACACAGCTTCAAAAGATCCACATATTCCGCACAATGTAGGAATCTTTTTTTTTTTTCCATCTAAAATCTGTCACTCGTGATTGTTAATTGTGGACTCAATTGAATCTGACGTGTGAATCTTTTAATTCTTGGTCGAGTCAGACTTCTTAAACGAGTATATTCAGCAAACAAAAATTGAGCTAAATGTCTAAATTTGAGATAAAAGTCTGACTCGTGCAATCCAGATGAGTTTATTTTGAAACTCCTAGGCTCAAAGATCCTATACAAGGTCAGATTCACGCTAGTTAGATTCTTCGTCACCAGAATCATTTTTAAGAGGCAACAATCTTGCTCTAGTTACTTAGGTTAGATTCAAACGCCTAAAAAACAAACACTACCTAAATATAGTCTGATGCTCCGGAATTGCTATATACAGTGAAAATTCTGTGTTTTGCACAAGGCACACTTTTGTATCTTTGCATTCGTGAATATGAGAATATCTTATAATTTGCTTGGTACATTATAACCTGAAACGCTCCACCGCTTTCTCTACTCGGAATTTTTGGCAAACACCTTTGAATACCTTCTGAAATATTCTCAGCTAAGACATCAGATGTTTGAGAAGACATCTGGCCTTTGAGACCTGACCTGTTCAAAAGCAGCAGCAGCAGCATGGCTACCCATCCATTAACCTATCCATTCGCCTATTTGTTCACTAATCCCCTCAAATTTTATGAGAAAGACTCGGTGGGTTGATCAATACATGTATTTTTTCTTCATCTTGAAGTGGTTATACAGAAACATTTCAATCTGATAAAAAGTAACAAGATGAAAACCACAAACTAAACAGCCATGAAAGCAAATGGTGTATCTACAAAGCTGTTCTGTTTTGTTACAGTTAAGCATCATCTACTAATAACAAACAGGATGAAGCCCCAACATAAATGTATATTTCCCTAAGCAAAAAAAATCCAAGATTTAAGCGATATAACGCTGACGTCCATCTTCTAAGAAGAGCCCAAACTTTTCATATACACAATACATGTAGTCCCACCAACTCGTAAGTTCAGGCCATTTTATAGGTTCTCTCTGCTACATTAGCCATACCTTTTTATCTATACCATCCAAACACATACAAAAGATCAAATTAAAGCCCTAACATCAGGTTAAACTACATTCCAGTTCAGTAGTCTGTAACTGTGAAGCTCCTCAAGAAAAAACCATCAGAGCTAAAGCTGCTACAGAATACTATGTTTTAAAATTTTTATGTCTGTACTAGCCTCAAGTCCTTTCTAATAGCTCCAGATTCTTAAGTGATTAGATAAAATTCTTAACATGTACTAAACTTTTTTCTCATTGTAACACAATCCATTTTTCACCATATCTTCTTGCAATTATAATCCAAATGTATACATGTCAAATGCATTTTAAAGAGCAAAAGAAAACAATTATGATTAATTTAAACAAAATATCTCACGCAATAGCAAACACACATAATAAAAACTACTTGTTCCACATTCAGTGATAACATCTGTTTCTTATCGGATCAGATAGTGGTGCCAAGTTCATTTAAGACTAAAAGACTTCTGTTGTTAAATTTAAAATTGGAACACTAAACTTAGATCTATCCTCATCCATAGAAAGAACAGATTTTCACTGATCAGAATGAACTTACAAGTTCAAACATGAAATTGAAAGCAAATTTCACTCCACATCAGTAGGCAGTTTTAAGCTTGATTTACCATAACTATTTGATTTTGCAAGTTCCACAAGCTTCTCCGCTTCCTCGACCTTTGATTGCTTGACCAACCCATCCACCACCTTCTGCAACAAATCCACATTCACAAAATACCGACGACTCATACTATCGTTGCACATCTTATGTGCCAAATCAAATTCCCCGTTCTCACAGAGTTGAGAAATTAGTATATCAAAAGTTTGTCGGCTTGGAGCACAATCATTTTTCACCAATTCACTATAAATCTTCTTAGCTTCCTCTAAATTCCCATCATTGCAATATCCTTTAATCAAAGCGTTATAACTGAACACATCAGGTTTTATCTCCCCAGTCTTCAATTCTTCAACCAACTTAACTGCTTCTTCTATCTTTTTTCCAAGAACCAATCCCCTCAACTTCGCATTATAACTTCTTATATCAGGAACTATTTCACTCTTTTCCATTCTATCCCAAATCTTTTCACCATCAGAAAATTTTCCATTTCCATAAAGTCCATGTAAAAGCATATTGAATGTAATCAAATTTGGGTTCACTCCATTTTTCTCCATCTCCTCTAACATGGACAATGCGGAATCAAATGAACCCTTTTCGCAAAAAGCTCGAATAACAATATTATACGAATAAATATCTGGAGTGATCGAATTCTTGGATTGAAATTCACGAAAAAGCTCTTCTACTTTGTCATAATTTTTCGAATCGACACAAGCATTTAAAAGGGCATTGAAAGATTTTACTGTTCGATCGCATTTCAACTCGGGCAATTGATCAAACGTTTTGGAGGCATGATCGAACATACCTGATTTCCCATAGAGAGCTATGAGTCGAATCGCGAACCCTTCATTGGTAATGTCTTTGTACTTCTTTTGGTCTTCGAGGATTTCTTCGATTGATGAGAAACGCTTTGCGGATGCAAGACGACGAACTGTAACTTCATAGATGCGGTGTTTGCAGCGGAATCGGTAAGACTCGGACGATTTCTTGAACTTCTCGACGAGATTGTTGAGATTCCGTTCTGAGAAGAGGTCGTCGAGGAGGGTCTTGAGAGGTGGAGAAGTTGGTTTTGTTGTCGACAGAGAAGTGCAGAAGGTACGATAGAGAATGCGGGAAAGAGACGACATGATTCAATTTGGAGGTTGGCCTGGAAGAAATTTGTTCGAACCTGCAAAATGAAAATGAAATGGGTGTTTTTAATTTTTAGGGTTGAGGAGGGTTTTAGCGTTTTAGGGTTTAAGAGAATGTGTTTGGTAATGGGTTTTGAGTGCACAAGATTCGAACTAGAACCAATTTTCCCAATTTTGGTTTTACCTATGACACCAATTTGTAATTTTAGAGTCCTTGAAGTTAGAAATGAGAGAAAGAGAGGCTACCACACCAATAGCAATATGTCCAGCAAATTTGGCAAATTTCTCATGCCTTTTTCAACATCTAGTCAATCTAAAAAGATCAATTGCTTCAAAGCATGAACATTATCTATGCCAACTCACATCAATCTCAGATTTTCAGTGGTATTGAGTGATTAGTAATATGAATAGAAAAATGATTTTTGGATAGACCAAATGCCTGATATGGTGCCAGATGTGGCAAGTGGGATTTACCACCATTTTCCTGTCAAAAATGGTTTAAGGGGTTTTCCAACTTATGAAACAAGTGGGACCAAGCATGCAAACTATGCTTCTAGAACCAATTATAGTAATTGGTCGATCCAAATAGTATTATTCATATTAATATTGGTGTTGTATGTGCCAGCTAGTATAGTTCAACTCCTGTTTGGCATTGAGTTACTGATCTTATTCAAAAAAAAAAATTAATATTAGTGTTTTTGAGGGGCATATATATTTTCGTGTAGTTATGTTTGATTGACTAACATGTGTTGATCAGTATTAATGACTTTATAATAAAATGAGTCTCGTGCATGTGCATTGCAAGTGGTTTTTTTTACGCTTGGCATGTTCCTTATGCCAAATGACCCTACAAGCATGTGTAAACGAATTATTAAAATAAAATAGGTGGAACGCGTAAGAATAAGACTGCTATTCTATTGAACGTTGTTCTCACCATTGGGATAGTCCGGCCACCTTACAAGAAGCAAGGCTACAATGGTGACTGGGTTGAATAAGGCCCCATGTGCATGCAACTACATGACATATCGAATTCGTATGATAATCTATTCATTCGAAATTCGAGATCAATTGAGGCCATCTAACAACATTTACATTGGAGCTCTATGCAACCCCCTCACCATCATAGATTTATTCTCTTACAAGAAGGATCACTTGTATTTGATCAATTGGTGGCATTACTTTCTCTAGAGTTTGGGTTTGCAAACCAACTCCCAGGAATATTATTTCCCAAACTCAAAGAACATTATAAGAATGCTAACAAACTCTGTCCCCTCTTTCTCTTTCTCCTAACAAACTCTTCTTTTTTCTTTTTCCAGTCAGATTCTCTTAACAAACTCTCTCTCTCTCTCTCTCTCTCTCTCTCTCTGTCTCTCTCTCTCTCTCTCTTCCCCCTTTTCTCCCTTACTTAAAGGAGTTCCATATGTGACTCTTTTAGTTAAGAAATCATCATCTATAGCTAAGAACTGAGTTTCAGTAATGGAAGATCTCTACTTTATGGAAAATGAGACCTGCAGCCAGGGAAGTTCAAGTAGGAGGAGGCAAAATATAAACAAGACAACACAATTCAAATCTAAGAACCTTGAAACTGAGAGGAGAAGGAGAGACAAAATCAATGACAGGCTAATGGCTTTACGTGCATTAGTCCCAATTATCACAAATGTAATCACCCCATAAATTCTCTATCTCTCTAAATCTTTTTTACTCTTCCATCGATAATTTGGTAACGCGTACTCTTCTCGTTAATTTTGATTTTTCTTTGTCGGGTTTTAGATGAAAAAGGCGACAATTATGACCGACGCCATCGAATACATTAAGGAGCTACAAAAGGAAGTGAAGGGTCTAACTGACTCGCTTCGAGAAATGGAAGCAGAATTTGCTGTGGAGGAAGAGAAGCTTGGGATGAGCCAGGCAGATACAAAGAAATGCAGGATTGAGGTTAAGACTAGCCATAACCTCGCGTGTTTATCTTTAATTACCTAAAAAATTAAGCTCTAATTTCAAGTGAATTGTTTAATATTTTGTATTTCAGGCAGAGGTTAAGGTGATTCAGGCAGATGAGAATAAGTTGTGGATTAGGGTACTCTGTGAGAAAAACAGAGGTGGATTTACCAAATTGATAGAAGCCCTGAATTATCTTGGCTTTCAAGTCATAGACACAAATTTTATATGCTCCAAAGGTGTAACTTCGATTATGTTTTATGTAAAGGTAAGTTGTGAAAGAAAAAATAAAACCCGACCTACGCTGGTAAAGTCGTTTAGAGTTGAACGCACAAACAAACTCGCTTATACTTTAACAAGCTTAAAATTAACTATACTGACCTGTCATACTGATCAATTTAAATGAGAAGAAAGAAAACTTGGAAAAACCTAGGAGTTTATAAGCACTGTAAATTTGTAAAAACTTATATAAAATGATCACCATGTTTATGCAGGCTCCTGCTATATAGATCAATTGGATCAATGTCCAGTCCACACAGTTGGGAGTGCATTTCCACCACAACTTTAATTAGAGTTCATATGGGATACTCCTGGTATTAAGGTGGTACTTTTAGTTAATGTAATAGCATCCTCTGTGCCAAGGGGGTCCAAAAATGTGAACACACCCAAGGTTCAAAATTAGGAGATTTTACCAAGGAATTGTTTTTTGGTAGGTAATAGGAGTTGAGGATCTCAATATATACCTCTGCAAGATGGAGTTCGTGTTAGGCTATCCTGACTGAAATCGGCTCTAGAGGTGAACCTAGAGGGCCTTCTACTCAATCCATCAAAGAAGAGTATTCCAGTATTCTTTTGTGGGATTTGATTATGCGACTTCCACAAAGGGGAAGGCCGGGCCTCCTATCGCTATACCAAGTGGTCTTTGGCGTCCCAAAGACATTAACATTTAATAGACCAAATCTTGACCTAATTGGATGAATGAAAAATCACCAAAGAATTTTCTTTTAACAGAAGATATATGCTATTTTATACTTAGAACATAATTGTTGTTAAAGAAGTGTTTTGCATGGGATGTTTATTGTTGTATATAATTTTCTGGTTGTGTGGTTTTCAGGGAACCCATTTTGAAATGGTTGCAGCTGAGCAAGTGAAGGAGTATTTACTAGAGAAGATCAGAGATTTCAATAACAATAAGAACTCTGTTATTAACCAAGTTCACAAGTTTCAATTTTTATATGTTTAATTTCTTGTTTTAATGTTAGGGTTCGTACATGTTTAGTTGCCAACTAATATTTACTAAGCTCTTGTAAGTTTCATAATGATATCTATTATTAAGTACTTGTTTTACTATGATTTTTGTAAATTTTATTGTTCAAATTCCCTTAATTTCTATTAAAAATTTAAAATTTGATAACTAAAAAAATAAACTCAAAGAGTTCAAAAGAAAAAAAAAACTGTGGCCAAATAAAGTTATAATTTCTTATGGGATATTCAATCCTGATTTTGATGGACTTGCACTGTGGCATAGTCATATACAAGCTGAAAGGCCAGGCCTTAAATTTCCTTATTGTGATAGTGGACATTCTCAACCACGGACAAGGCCGTGGTTGTTAAAAATTTAAAGGGTGATGCTACATTTACCAATTTATGCACTTTGAGATGGATGCGAATAATGAGAGTGTGTATAAAACATGCACCGTCGGATTAGTTTTTTATAAGATTTTTAGAAAGAAATTATGTAAATTTAGCATTTCCGAACTATATTCTTAAGCCCAGTTAATTACCTCGTCCTTACCGAGCAAGCACCCAATCATTAAATTCGACGAACTCCAAGCCTCCAAATTCAATAAAAAAAATGTGAAAAATATGGTGAATGTCACGTGCATGTTATGAAAAAAATAAAATAAAATAAATCAAGATAACATTTAAATAAAAAAGGCTAAAATTCTCGTGATTATGTTTCTTTAACTTATCATGTCATGTTTTTTAAGTTTGTCACGGCCAATCAAGATATGCCAAAAAGTTTCTATCGATGCTTGTTGAAAACACAAAATATATATGCTTTGAAATTGTAATAAAATGTTGCTGAAATCTCGACCTCATAAATATATACATTTGATCTTTGTGCTGTGCTCCACTTTTAATTTTATTTTTTTATATTCATTAGTTTATTTTTAATTGTTTAAGGCCAAATCATTAGTTTTATTTTTAATTGTTTAAGGTCAATTATAGATTAACTTTAGTTGCTAAATCATATACCCTTAATTTGTAGAAGATTCAATGTTTGAAAGATATAATTTTTCCTCTACTTAATTGGTGCGACTAATTATCTTTTTATTCTATGAATTAACAGCGTGAACATATTAAGACTATGCTCTCTGAATAAAAACAAAATTAAACCCGAGGTTAAAACCTGGGTTCTTAAACCGGGGATCATCCTAGTATGCCCTAGTGAAGGGCCAAATATCTTCTTCCTATATTCTATGTATACCTGGGAGTTTATTCTTCTAGGACCCATTGTATGTCAGATCTTACCTAATAGTACTAATATGGATTCCTTATAAATGTCACAAAGGTCTTGTCGTGCAACCCTAACAAAAACAAAAGGTTAAAAAACTGATATTTTGCGTACAATTACAAAACATATGTTAAATGGGGGGTCATTGAATGTAGAACAGCTAGCGCTGCTAGCTGATGCATACATGGTCCCTCAATTATTGGTGCTTGCTTGAGCTAAAGCAATTAGGCAATAAGATCTTATTTCAACAAATTTGAATTGGATCACTAATAAACGGTTCTGTGATTCACAGTGTGGGCAAGCAACCCGTGAAACCCATTTAAGAATAATTAATTACTTGAGAATTGATTTGGTCTAGACTCTAGAGAGAGAAAGAGAGAGAGAGAGAATACTAACTCAGGACCACAGCATTCATCAAATTCAATATCTTCCCAATCAGCTGAGCCACTCATACAATAATACTTACCCTGCCAACTGCCAAGTCAAACAAAAATAACACACTTATTGCCAAATCTAAACCATTAGATATTTATGGTGTGGAGAAAAATTATGCATGAAAAGATAGAAAGTTTTACAGTTCAATATATAAGATCGCATGGTCCTCCATTTATTGTCTATTGGTTATTATCAATAAAGTGTTTTTTGGCCCACTATGCCCCATAAACATCTGATATTTGTTTTGTAATATGGTCGGGCCAAACAGCGTGTTGGGGTATTATACACCCATATCTGATGAAGGGCCAAGTCTACTAAACACTTGAAACTATCTGACCAAGCTCTAGGCCCAACTAATAATTTGGGGATCGTTTAACAATACAGACCTCATAAAACTAATTAGCAACGGTCAGTGGACAGTCCATTGATCAACATTACATTTACTCGTTTTCCTCTTCCCCTAATCCTTCGATATTGATCCACCAAAGCTCAATCTATCTCAAATTCTCCCACTATTAATTCCCATTAGACTTGCTATCCGACGTCAAACTATCGAATTTAATATTATGCGGAATGGATTTGATGGAAGCCATTAGACCGACATCTGCTATAAAACAAAAGTTTTTGGACCGATGTTTTTACGAAATTCATGCCAAATGCTTATATGGTAGGGTGAGACCCACTACTTTTTCTTTTCAAAAGTGTTTAAAGGAGTTTGCAACTTACATGGTAATAAGACCTACTATGCCACATAAGTGTAGGGCATTCCAAAAAGCACTATTGTGCTCTAATAAGATGAGCGGTTTTACCAAGAAGATAAATCTCAGTTTCTCTCTCTCTAATTTTAATCAAAAGAAAAGAATAAGGTGACATCATAGGGTGCAATATTTTGTACGTGTTGTTTTTAGTCATTGGTTGCGTGGTGATAGTGGTGGTCTCGGCTCTCGTGATGCTTTCCTAGCGTGGCTTCTATATACGGTTCTAGGTTATTTTTGTGTTTTTTACGGATGTACTAGAGAAACCCAAAAAGATTAATCCCGTGATGAGCTTTTCATTCATTTTTTGATTTCAACCTCACAAGACGACTACTCACAACCGTCGCTTATTATCTATCCTTAATTCTCTCTAAAACCCACAATTCCGAGGACCTGTTGGTGTTGCTATCCATGCATGTCAAGAAAATCGATGTGCTCTCTTCTTATTCATGAACCTGAAACCGATGATATTCTCGAATTATGCAATAATGTCTGAGGTTTCACGTGAGACGATGTTTCTGTTTCTTACATTTTACATGATTCACAAGTTTCACTAGGACTAGGATAACAAAAATCCTCCCTTAGGCTTAATTATGCATCATGGACGTACTACTAGTCAACCATGTCCTCCTAAGAGATATGCATGCATATATAAGACAAATCTGGAAGAAAAACAATATATATATATATTTTTTTTAGTTGGTTCCCATTTGATTATTGATCAGGAACCCATAAAAATTCAGGTTCAATATAGGTTTTCAGATATTTTTTAATTTTTTCTTTAAAAAAAATGGTTATGATTTTTTATAATTTAATTTTATATGTAAAAAATGTTAATAGTTATTCAGAAAATCAATAAAATTTAAAAAATTAATATTTATACATCAATTGTAGGTCTAATCTACCAAGAATAAAAAAAAAAAAAAAATCTACCAAGAATAAAAAATTGAAATCAGTTCAACTTCTCATCATGGCCTATTTTCAGCAGATGTGAAGCGCGTATTTACGTCATACACCACAAAGATACATATATGGCAAGATATTTCCACCTATATTTCTTGATGTTCAATTCACCTTATTTTTTAAACTTTTTATATGTTTCACCTATTTTATAAAGGATAATGCTACATGTACTAAAAATTGGTTGACAAAAAGTTTAACCGAAAATCTTATGGGGTCCACATAAGCACGGTCCAAGGGTTGAGGTTTTGTGAAGATGTTGTTCTCACTATGCAGATCATCGTCACAAAAAATCAGGTCTTTCTAAAACTTCTAACCCATCAAAAGTTGATTGGAAGTCCTCACCGTTGATTCTTAACCGTTGAATATCCATCAATTTTTGATAGGGTTAAAAGTTTTACATTGGACTTATTTTTTGTGAGGATGAGCTATATGGTGAGAATAACATCTTCATAAAACCTCAATCCTTGGATCGTGCCTATGTGGACTCCACAAGATTTTCGGTCAAACAATTTCGGTACGAATAGCATTGTTCTTTTGTAATCATCTCCACGTTGCTCTACATTTTACTTCAAATAGATGTAAGATTAATGGGGTGATTATTTTTTTGCCTGAGGCTTATAAAAAATGTTCCTAGTTTCTAACTACTAACTAGTAGAAAATCTTTAATCAAATGCTTCAAGCCCATTAAGTGGTAGTAAATAGGTTGAGATCAAGTCCAAAAATAAATTTTGTTTTTACTTCTACTAGTTAGTAGTTAAAAATAAATAACATTTAGAGAAAACGACCAAACAGTCCTTTTTCCTAAGTATTACTACAGTTTGATCCCAGCTATCTTTTTTTTATCTAAAACATCTTTTGTTGACATCTTTTTTACTGTTTAGTCCTTTTTTTAATAAATAACAACCATTTAGTCTTTTGTTGAGACTCATGTGCGTATTTTACTTGTGTGTATTACCATTTTTACCCTTTTTTCTTTATTTTTAAAAGTG
>MVGT01001586.1:42286-58920 GCA_002174775.1 Macleaya cordata | reverse complement strand
ATTATCTTTTTCAGTAGGGTGGTTCCGGGATATGTTTATGCAGCGGAAGACAGAATGGGAGAAGATTCAAAGTTTGGATTTTCCTGAATTGGTTTCTAGAGTGGACAAGACTACTCATGCTATAAGGGAGGTGGAAAAGGATATCGCAGCCACTAGAGCGACCTTGGCGGCTTTTGAGTCAAGGCTTCAATTTTTGAAAGAGCAGGAGGCGTTGGAGCGCCGGGCAGTAGAGGAGGTGGAGGCGCAACATTTCGGTCTCCATCACCCTTTCTTGGAGTTTCCAGATTTTATCTGATGTGACTGTATTTGTTTTTTTTTTATTTATTTATTTTTTATATATTTCCTTCCGGGCGCCTTGCGATGTAACCCTTTTGGAATGTAATACGACTGATTGAAATTTGTATATTTTGTGTTGCATACCTTAATGCTGGTCATTTATGATTTGACCCTTTTTCAAGATTTGAAGGAATCTTTCCTGATTTGGGGGATTTGTTTGGGCAACCCATTTATGATATGATCTGTTAAAGATTTTCTTTTCCCTATAAGTAGTTGGGAAATTCTTTCTTTGCTTTGCACTGAACGTTCTTTGTTTGTGCTATTGCTCGAGTTCAGAGCAGTTGTTTTGCTTTTGGATTTCCTCCCCAAGTCTGAATGTGGATGTTTGGGGGTTATTTGTGTATGCGGATGGTTCGATTTTGGCTGTTTGCCTTTTGTTTTCTCGAACCCTTGCTTTATCTTTGTCGTTCGTTTGGTGAAAAAGACAAAGCAAGAAAAAGAAAGAGGAAGAGGAAGAAAAGAACAGTTGGTGTCGTCCAACTGTATTCGAGCCTTGTGGCCTCACCTTGGGTGATTGTCGAGACTTGTGGTCTCACCTTGTGTGATACAAAGTATGCGTTTGACATTTACAAGGTGGGTTTGTTCCTTTATGGAGTGCACTGCGTCGCGTACGCAGTGTTATGCGATTTTTGACTGGTATGGGCGCCCCCATAGCGTGTATCCTCCTCGACTTTGCCGGAGTAGGAGGTGGCTTTGATGCCATTTCTTGCGTTATTTTGCTGCTTATTAGTTTTAGGCGTGATCGCCTTGAACTTTGGGTAGTGTATTTCTATTTTGGGGCAAGGGTGTTCCCTATAAGACCCCAGATAGAAATGCTGGTAGCTAAGTTGTTTGAAAATTTCGAGAAGTGACTTCTCAGTTGTTTGGTTTTAGGGCGCCCTGTGCTATGTCGTTAGAGGGCGCCATTATATGTAATGTCGAACAATTAATAAAGATTTTGCTAAAATTTCTTTGTATTTTGTATTTCATTTTCTTACATACTATTGGCTATGCATAGTAATGCTTTAACCATTTCCCGTTGACGGGGCCGAATTCACTATTCTTCTCGTCTGCCAGTACGTATGTACCATTGTTGAAGCTCTTGATGACTGTGTATGGGCCTTCCCAATGTGGGGTGAATTTGTCCGCTGTTAATCTTCTTTGAATGTGGAGCGCCGTGCTTAGGACCAAATCCCCCACTTGGAACTCCCTTGGGATAACATTCTTGTTGTAGGCTCGCTCCATTCGCTGCCGATACAATCGTGCGAACTGTTCTGCTTTTGCTCTTTTGTGATCTATGGTATCCAACTGAGCTGTCCTGGCTTCATGTTCTTCTTCTTGGGTCCACAAAGTTCCACTTGCATAGGCGATCCGTGCTGACTCCATTTGAATTTCTATTGGCAGCACGGCATCACTCCCGTAGACTAGGGCGTATGGGGATACTCCCGTTGATGTTCTTGGCGAGACTCGATATGCCCATAGCGCCTTAGGTAACTCTGTGTGCCAATTTCTTTGACTGTGGTGCACAGTTCGGCTCAATATTTTGAGCAATGCCTTATTGGTTGCTTCCGCTTGTCCATTTCCTTGTGGGTAGTATGGGGAAGATGTGATTTGTCGAAATCCTGAATCTTGAGCCAGTTTAGTGATTGTTCTGTTAACAAATGATGGACCGTTGTCTGTCATCACATATTTGGGTATACCAAACCTGTGCAGAATGTGTTCTTGTATGAATCCCGCCACGTCTGTCCCCGTAGCCCTTTTCATGGGGATTGCCTCGACCCACTTGGTGTAATATTCCGTCGCCGTTATTATCCATATGTGATTCTTTGATGACTTCGGATTTATTGTGCCAATGAGGTCTAGTCCCCAGCAGTAGAAGGGCCATGGTGTGAGAATGGATTGAAGGATTTTACATGGTGCATGAATTAAGTTACCATGTAGCTGACATTGTTTGCACTTTTGAACAAATGTGGCTGCATCATCGTCCATTGTTGGCCAATAGAATCCGGCGCCGTGAATTTGATGGAACAGGCGCTTCCCTCCTTGATGCTCGCTGGTGTGAAACTGATGTAGGATTTGAGAGGCTTCTTTTTCATCCACACATCGCAGTATCTCTCCTCCGAAACTTTTCCTATATAATTTCCCTTCATGCAGTTGAAAGCGCTTGGCTTTCTTTCTTAGTTTTGAGGCTTCTGACTTGGAGGTGGGTTCGGCGCCATTGGTGAGATATTCAATATACGGGCGCCTCCAGTCCTCTTTTTCTTCGACAGTGCACGCCTCGCTGTGTTGGGGTGGCGCCATACAGTTCGCGCAGTGACTTTGTAGGTCGTCTGCTTCTTTCTTCATGGTGGGCCAGAAGTATCCCAAGCGTTGCAGCCTGCGATATAGTGCTATTTCGGTAGCTTGCCCACATATTTGGCTGTGAACTTCATTGAGACGATGTTGTGCTTCAATTGGACTCAGGGCTCTTGTCAATATTCCATCTTGCTCGACCCTATATAGCTCCTCGTACAGGACAAAATATTTGCTGAGCTCCTTGGTTGCTAACTGTCCTTTCTCCTTTTGAGTTTTTATCTGTGCTAAGATTTCAGAGCGCCAGTCTTGTTGTGGCGGTTCCGTTAACTGACTCTGTAGTGCGGAGGGGATGGGGCAGTTGGTGACCGTGATATTATATTCTCGCTTTTCTTTTGGCATTTTTGTTGCCAAAGTTGCCAGTGCATCGGCATGCCTGTTCGCTGTACGTCGCGTGTGCGAGAGTGAAACTGTTTTGAACTCAGCCATCATTTTTTGGACTTTGGCTCGATATGGGGCCAAGGTTGGTTCTTTCAGAGCGTATTCTCCTGTGAGTTGTTTTACTAACAACATGGAGTCGCCCTTGACTTCTAGGTTCTGAATGCCCATGCGCCTTGCCATGGATAGACCTATTAGGAGCGCTTCATACTCGGCTGTGTTGTTCGAGCATGGAAAGTCCAATCGGAAGGAGGCGGAAAATTCTTGTTCTTCGGGGCTTTTTAATACTATTCCTGCTCCTCCGCAATTTGCCGTGGATGAACCATCAAAATGCATCTCCCATTTTTCTTGCTTGTTTACTTCAACCTGTGCTGCTTCTGGGAGAGCGCCCGGGACTTCATCTGAGATGTCGTCTTGATTTTGTCCGGGGAAAGCTGCTAACAAGTCGGCGACTGCTTGTCCTTTGATTGCCTTAGGACGTTCATACTGAATTTCAAACTCAGATAATTGAAGGAGCCATCGTGCCGGGCGCCCTGTTAGCGTCGGCGCTGTGTTGAGGTATGTGATCACGTCTGCTCTCGAAATGACTTTTATCTTTTGATTCATTAAGTAATGCCTCCATTTTTGTACTGCATATACAAGAGCCAGACAAGCTTGTTCAATTTTTTGATACCTTAACTCAGCATCCTTCAATGTGCGGCTGACATAGTAGATTGGGTGCTCAACGCCTGCTTCATCTGTTTGAGCCAAGAGTGCTCCAATTGCTGTTGGTGTGTGTGCCGTATATATCAGAAACGGTTTGTGGGCTACGGGTGGCTTCAATACTGCTGGTGCAGTCAAGACTCCTTTGATTTTGTCGAAGGCTTCCTGTTGCGCCCCTCCCCAGATAAATGGCACATTCTTTTTTAGCAATGGGAAAAGCCGTGTTAAGGTTTGTGCTAGCCCTGGGATGAAACGCCGAATGTATGATATTTTTCCCATGAAACTCTTCAATTCCTTGACTGTTTGGGGTGGTGGCATTGTCAAGATTGCCTGCACTTTTCCGGGGTCTGCTTTGATTCCCTCTTCTGTGACTAGGAATCCTAGGAACTTTCCTGATGTTACTCCAAATGCGCACTTTAGAGGGTTCATCCGCAGCCGGTATTTTCTACATCTGTCAAACACTTTTCTTAGTGTGAACACATGATCCTCCCGGCGCCTTGTTTTGACGACTAAGTCATCCACATAATCTTCCACTTCTTTATGCAGCATGTCATGGAAAATTGTTGTCATTGCTCGCTGATAGGTGGCGCCGGCGTTTTTGAGACCAAAGGGCATGACTGTGTAGTGAAAGTTTCCGACCGGGGTCCGAAACGCCGTCTTTTCAGCGTCGCCCTGAGCCATTTTGATCTGATTGTACCCACTGTATCCGTCCATGAAGGAGAACATTTCATGACCTGCTGTAGCATCTACGAGCATGTCAATGTTTGGTAACGGAAAATCATCTTTGGGACAGGCCTTGTTAAGGTCTCGGAAGTCAACACAGCATCTTATCTGTCCATTCTTCTTCTTTACAGGCACAATGTTTGCTAACCAGGTTGGGTATTGTATTGGTTTGATGAAGCCTGCTGTGAGTAGTTTTTGAATCTCTTGTTTAATCTGTTCTTCGATGGCATGATGAAATGTTCGGGGCGCCTGTTTGACGGGTCGGGCCATAGGATCAACATGAAGGGTGTGGGCGACTAAGGTCTCCTCCAAGCCTGGCATATCGGCGTAAGTCCACGCGAATATGTCTTGGTACTCTTTGAGTAGTTGGAGTAATTTTTCTTGTTCTTCCTGAGCAAGAGACGCACTGAGGGATATGGGCTTGGGATCTTCTGTTGTTCCAAGATTAACGATGGTTAGGGCTTCGGCTACTGTTGTGGACTCTTCTTGTGCTAAGAATTGTATTTCCTCGGATTGGTTCGTTGAGCTTTGTTCGACCGTCATGGCTTGTACAGATGTAGGGCGCCCCGCGCCCTGCTTTGGTTGCTATAACCGGTAGACTGCTTTACCGTCCGGGCGAATTTCTCTGATGAGGCGCCTCTTGTTGCTTGACGAATTCTCGACTTCTACCCTAACACTTGTTTCATGCTTCTTGAATTCTTCCCATGCGGGAAGGGGTGTGCTGGTTATCTTGGACATCATTTCCTGCGGTTCTGTATCTGTGCTATGGTAAAAGGTTGCATCAGCCAGGTGTGCTTCCTCAGGTGAGAAAGGCGATTCTGAGGCTGTGATCCGATATTCTTTTCCTTTGACGATGACTTTGGCGCACTGGTGATATGTTGATGGGATTACCTTGTGTTTGTGAAGCCAGGGACGTCCTAAGAGGACGTGATAGGAAGTGTCAGCATCAATGATGTGGAATGTGGTGGAAGCATGTATGGGTCCGATTTTGACATCCAGGTTTACTTGTCCCATTGTATCTTGCGTGTGACCACCGAAGCCATACACTGTTGTGGGCATTCGTATTACATGTTTGGCCGGCACCCGTAAGGTTTCAATTATGTTTAGGGGCACAAGATTGAGGGAGGCGCCAGTGTCAATGAAAGCGCGTTTCAACAGCATTCCCTGTATTTTAGCGGGCAAATACAGGGGGCGCAAGTGGTCTACGCCAGGCGCCATATCCGCGTCGGAGAATGTAATGACGCTGGCGGGTTGCCTTCGATTCCTACCAGAATGTGTGACTGCAACTTCCTCAGTACAATTGGGCTGTATTCCCATGGAGATGGTGGTCAAAGCCATGCAAGCTTCGTATCGTTGATTCTCTGTGAATTCAAGTTGATCAAAGAACTTCTTAAACAACATTGCGTGCTGAAGTTTTGCTGCGACGGGTTCCAACTGCAAGAGCGTATTTTGTGCTTCTTCTTCCACAGAGTGTTCTTCGGTTGTTGTGGCAGCATTGTGGTGCTGCGAAATCATTCGGACATGATGGCGATGCTCTGGGAAGGGCTGTCGTTCCACAGCTTGCACAGGCTCTTTGGCTATGTCCAGCTCGCCGGTCGCCACCTTCCGGGCGAAGAACCACTTTAGAGACCGGCACTCACTAGTTGGGTGATTGACATGTCTGTGATAGTGGCAGTACGCTGTGTTCCTTTTGTCCTCTGCAGTTGGTTCTCGCCGAACGTCAGGTAGCTGGATTTCTTTGTTTCTTATCCACGCATCGAGGATGTTTAAGACCTCCTCTAGACTACAAGGGTAGGGAGGTGGCTCTTCGAAATTCTTCTTGGGCTTCTTTAGATTTCTTTTGCTGCTGCCGGCGCCCCCTTGGCGCTTGTTCGACTCTTGTTCTGCAGCTGCTGCCTGATGCCCCCTGTAACGGCGGCTGTGTTCTTCTTGAGGGCGCCAATTTCTTGATTTTTCATTATACTGTGCTTGTGCTTCGATCGAAGATGCTGTTCGGAGTCCCGATTCTTCAAGCTTGCAAAATGATTTGATGTCCAGATTTTCAAGCGCAGCACGAAATATTGGCATCATTCCATTGATGCAAAGCCCAACTAAGTGCCCTTCAGAGACGTTTTCATGACAATCCAAGGATCTGTCTCGAAAGCGTTTAATGTAGTGCTCTAGGCGCTCATTTGTTCCTTGGGATAGGCGGCCCAAGTCTGCTGTGGATAGGGTGATTGGAGCGCGATAAAACTTTTGGGAAAATAATTCGACCAAGTCTTCCCATGTTTTGACTGAGTTAGGCTGTAAGTTTGCGTACCATGTGAAGGCGCGACCCGTGAGGGATCGAGAGAATTCCCTAAGGCAGAGGTCGCCATCATTTTGGTACACCCCCATGGATTCCTGGAATCTGTAGACGTGTTCCTGTGTACTTCCATCCCCACTGAAGAGTGCGAAAGTTGGTGGGATGTAGTTGCGTGGCCAGGGGCGCTGTAGGAGTTCAATGGGGTACGGAGGGCGTACACGAAAGTTCAGCGATGGTATTCCACGTATGTGAGACTGAATCATTCTTTCTACGTCCTCATGAGACAAAATAGGCTTAGCCGCAGGTTCCGGAGGTCGTGGTACCATGGCCATGGCGCCTGAGGGAAATGAGTTCTTGGGTGAGGTAGCTGGTGGTTGTCGTGGAAACATGGGTGGTGATGCTGGCTGGTTGTTAACTTGAGCTGCTGGTTGGTCTAGCTGCCCTACGTCTGATGCGACTGACGTAGCGCAGGCCTTTTGGGCTGGTTGATGAGGGGTTGTGTGTTCTGGAAAGTCAGGAGAATTGGGGGACTGGTTGGGTTCTGGTGTGAGAGAATGGAGTTGGTTGGCGATGAATCTCATGCACGCCGCTAGTTCGGCGGTAGTTTTTGCATTATCCTGCTGAGAACGTTCAATCGCTGCGAGAATTCCTGCAATGGTGCTGTTAGTAGGTACTTCGGGTTGTATAGAGGAAGTTCCTGGTTGTACCATCGGAGACATGAGGGGAGTATGGTTTAAGCTGATTCTGTCGGCAGATGCGCGAGTGAAGGGTTGTTCTTGTTGGGATTGTCGTTCTTCTTCCATCGGAGGGTGCGTAGGTTGGGTCATTCAGAAAGCTGTGACGGCCCTGGGTCACCTAACAGTGGAGTCGCCAAAATGTATGATGGAAAATCAATCTGGGTAGGAGCTACCGTGGGATGCTTAATGGAGGTTACCTCGAATCTGACTGAATGACTCAGCGATTCTTGAAGGGCTGTCACTTCTTTCAGGGGAGGTCTCACAGGAAGAGAGACGATTGGATGAGGAAGAAGAATGGAATATCCTTAGAGAGAGAGAGAGAGAGAGAGAGTAGTTCCTTCCTTTTCTGCCTGCCTCAAGGTCTTCCCCTCTACGGGTATTTATAGTGTTACCTTCTTGGGGTAACCTAGTGGTCTTTCCCCTTTCGACCCCCTTCTATCCCTTCCTCTTTTAGGAAAGAGACGAGGTTAGAGGATATTCTTGACACGTGGCCAGTGGGCCACTTTGTCAGGTGTCAGGGTGGTTTCTTCTGGCAGGATCCTCATGATTGATACGAGCGATATCCTAACGGTATCGCTCAGACTCTCTCTCTTGGTGTCCCTTTCTCTCGTGATGACTGCCCCGGTGGGGAGGGGCGCCCTGGGGAATGGCGCCCTGTTGTAGTGGTGCCCTTCCTCCAGGTGATGGCGTTCTAGCGCCCTCCCCAGGTGTCCTTTCTTCTCTTGGCCTCTAATCCTTCTCATCTCGATCAACCCCCCCCTTAGAATGAAGTGAAACCAATGTGCGTGTCTTCACCTCAAAAGGCGAAACGTCTAAAGTGGTACCGCTCTCGTGGCGCCTGCACAGCGCCCTTGTGGTCACCTAATACAATTGCGAAATCTACAAATTAGGATATCCAAAATTAGAGTAATTTGTAATTTGAACTCCTTAGGTTTCATTTCTTGAATTAGAGAAGAGGTCATTTATTTTAAGTGTGCGATCGAAATTCAAAGTTAACAAAAATGGAAAATAATTTCAAATTGTGGGACCCACCCCTGTCCAAGTTAGGGTTATGCTTATCCTACCAATAATAAAGATCTTCTTCAGTGATAGATATCCCTAATTATGAACCATTTACTTGTTTAAATAATTTAATATGTGAATTTTGTTCTGGATTTAGTAAAATTTAGTTCTATAGTAAATAAATGGGTTTAGTAAATGACCTTCTTTGAAGAGGCAGAGATGAAAAATCGAATAGCCAGCTGGCACGTGGCGTCAGCAAAAGTACAAAGCAATCAGAGCTCTTTTAACTCGTACTGATAAGTGCCAACTGGGACATCCAGGATACAGCTGTAATACTAAACGTGTAAGCTTCCCATTGGTTGATGGTCCGATACTCCAGCTTTATCAAACAGTGACTAGTCGTACAGGAATAGGTCCCCCCTTACAAAAACCATTTTTTCAGTAGCCAGCTAGGTAGACGTGGCAACGGCTACAATTTTTAAATCTCCAATCGAAATTCGAGGTTGGCAGTCCTACGTGGATGATGACATGGAATATCGAGGTTGTTTATTAGTGATTCATTAAATAAACGTGTGTGAGTTGATGACGTGGGACAGAGGGAGCTGCTGGGGGGAGCTTATCACGGAAGCCATTCGAATTTGGCTATAAAATCCTGTATCTTTCTTTCTCTTCACTCCACGGTTCTCAGTAAAACAGGAGAGTAGCTCTAGAGAGAGAAAGTACTTCAGCTGCTACTGAGATTTCTTACAGTTCTCTTTCTAATGGCGGTTTCTTTAGCTCCTAATTCTGTCAATAAATTTGTGTTGTTGAGCTTGTTTGTGAGTATTTTAGTGAGTTTTGTGAGGTCGGCGAAGTTTGATGAGTTGTTCCAGCCAAGTTGGGCTTCGGATCATGTTATCTATGAAGGAGAACAGCTTAAACTGAAGCTTGATCACTATTCTGGTATATAAAATTTGGCTCTTCTTCGTCTTGTTTTGAGAGTTATATATATTTCTCTCTCTGTGATAAATGCTCAGTTCTTATGTGTTGTTGTATTAATATACTCTGTTCTTATGATGTGTTTTTAGGTGCTGGGTTTGTTTCAAAGAGCAAATATATGTTTGGGAAAACAACAGTTCAGATTAAGCTCGTTGAGGGAGACTCTGCTGGAACTGTTACTGCTTTCTATGTAAGAATCTCTCTCTCTCTCTCTCTCTCTCTCTCTCTCTCTCTCTCTCTCTCTCTCTCTCTCTCTCAATTTATATATATATTCCAATCTTTATTGTTTAGATTCATCAAATAAGTGGTTCGAGATTGGCTGCAAGTTATTTTTGTTTGACATTTTGGCAAAATCTTAGACTTATTTAATTTGTGTTGGTTTTTACTATTATATAAAACAGATGTCGTCGGAGGGTCCAAAACACCATGAGTTCGATTTCGAGTTCCTAGGGAACACGAGCGGGGAACCATACTTGGTGCAGACGAACGTTTACGTAAATGGCGTTGGGAACAGGGAAGAAAGACAGAGCCTCTGGTTCGACCCTACCAAAGACTTCCATTCTTACTCCATCCTCTGGAACCAACATCAAGTCGTGTACGTCCCCCACCTTCCTCCTCTTCTTCTTCTTCTAATATTCTTTACTCTTTAGTCCGACCCCATTCTAATTTGCGCCGGGGGTAAAATCGCAAAACTTGTGTTCCCCCATTTTCAATGCCCCCCTGATTCTACTCCCGTGATACTACAGTACTGCTTCACTATTCAGTGACGCACCCGGCGCATTTTAGAATCTTTCCTGTATATTTGCGGTAATTGGCTTCGAAACCAGCCGCTTAAATGGAATTAATAAAATAATAAAGAAAGAGAAAGTCAGAGAGCCTAAATCTGAGAGACAGAGCTCAACCAATAATGGTTAACGTGCGCCTCACAGTCAGCGTCAAAAGGTCCGTGATTTTTATTTCATTTCCTTCACCTAATCCCAGTCCCGTTTAAGGACGGTTGAAACCACAATAGACCATGCTGTTCTACCGTGAGGCCTGCTCGCTAAAATGCGCCGAGGTTCGACCGCCTCTGGCTCATGTGTCGGTGGCGTGCATTTGTATTACAGTACAACTACAAACACCGTAGCGTACTGACAAAAGTTACTGGTATTTTACCTAATCCGTTTTTTCGGGTGGTTTCAGTTTTCTTATCGACGAAACACCGATACGTGTTTTTTCAAACAAGGAAAAACGTGGAGTACCATTTCCAAAGGACCAGCCAATGGGAGTATACAGTTCGATATGGAATGCAGATGACTGGGCTACACAAGGTGGTCGTGTTAAGACTGACTGGACCCACGCTCCATTCGTATCATCATACAAAGGGTTCGAAATCGACGGTTGTGAATGCCCCATCACGACCACAGCTGATGAAAATCAAAAGAGATGTATGAGTAGTAGTGTAAACCAGAAGGGGAGGTACTGGTGGGACGAACCAGTGATGTCTGAACTGAACTTGCATCAGCACCATCAGTTACTGTGGGTCCGAGCCAACCATCAAATCTATGACTACTGCACCGATTCTACTAGGTTCCCAGTTGCTCCACCTGAATGTGATCACCGTCCATGATTAGGGTGCTCTGTTTTACGTTGTAAAAAAAAAAATGAAGGGGTAAAAAAAACGACATGAGCTTCATGTTTTGTTAATGTGTTTTTGGTTTCGTTTTACAGTACTGCAGATGTAAGATATTAAATTATAGTTATGGAGATTTTTGCTTAATTTTACTCGTGACTTTGAGTTTTGGGGTCCACCAAAAAAGTAACCATAATCGATCGATTAAAATTGCATTATTATGCACCCACCTTTGGATTGTGGTCCCGCCAGTTACTTTCGTCAAGTAACTTTAAACTTGAGAAGAAGAAGAGTTGGGGATGAAACTTTATTCCCTTTCACAAAAATAATCGAACGTCTTCATTTCGAGAACCCCTCACTTTCTTTTTTCTTTTTTTTTCCTGCTAAAGCTGTCATTTTTTATGTCAAAAGTTTAAAATACTAGTTTAGTTTATGATGGTGGGTCCCAATACTCCACTAAGACTTGGGGCTTCAGAAAAAATATAAAGTTAGCTGCAGCCTGCAGTCTAGTATAAAAGATATCTGAAACACCAAGAAATATGATTGATTGAATTAGGGGGACAGAGATGAGATTAATGGTGGCAGAGACTACAGAGAGAACAGCTCATCCCTGTTTTAGATTTAATAATGAGTAAGTTCCTTCTTGTCAACAATTATGAGTAAATTCAGGATGCCCTAACCTAATCGAAGTTATCAAACAACCACATTTCTTATCCCTAGCAGGTTATCTGTTGCATTAAAAACTCAATGGTAATAAGCTAAGAAGCATGGTCACTCCATAAGAACTTGAACATGCGTGCGAATTTATGGCGGACACATAGTAGACACATTATATACGCGTCTCGGGTGATTTTTTGTTGCGAAAGTGTTGTAAAAATGAATTACATATTTTTGTTTAACTCTCTTGTCGAAACCCATCTGTGCAAGATTTTTCCTAAAAGTTCTTTTTACCATAATAATCCAAATCTAGTATTGTTCATCTACTAATATCTAATATCTGTATGTTTATACAATGATGTAAGTAATTTCCTCTGCCGACAAAAGAAAGAGGAAATTATACAAATGTTGATGGATTTTGAAGTCCTAACTTGGTGGAGATCCATGGAGATAATGAACAATAAAACTGGTTCTGGTCAGGTGAAGGTATGGAAGTAGAGAGGACGGGAAAATTGACAATTTTCTACATACATGCTGGGGGTAGTACTCAACAATAAATGGGATGAATGGGGCAGTACTTGCATATTTGGGAGGGCACTGGGAGATTACAACACAAATAGAATTTATTATGTGTATGTAAGAGTGAGTGAGTGGGAGGTAGGTGGGGAGCATTAAATAATAATAATAATAATAATAATAATAATAATAATAATAATAATAAAAAAACAGTATAATAGTTGACGTGCAAACTTTGTTTGGCTACATTAGATGACAAAACTAGCAAGCTACTCTTGAAAGGAGGGGCTGGGGTTCTTCTACTGTTTTTGTAGGGGGGCTTCTATAATTGTCTTGTTTTTGTATTACTTGTATTTGTATTTTTTTTGGGCTAGTTCGGCCTATCCAATAAAGTTGTCTTTCATAATAAATAAATAAAATTAACAAGCTACCCTACTTAAATGTCGCACGAATACTACTTTGTAAAAGACAAGAACAACGCAAATACCACTTTGTAAAAAACAAGAACAACACGAACTTCAAACTAGGTTTTCTTGTTTTTTTTAAGAGTAGCACAGATGCTACTCTTAAAACAAGTTTGCTTTTTAGCATGTCACCATATAGATTTATTACTTGCAACAATATTTTTGTAGCCTACAGCGAGTTGACTGCACAATTATATAGAAGCAGTTGTTACATTGTAATAATTTACACATAATTTACCTTCAACGCCTCCGCAGATTATCTCTCAAGAGTGTCTGATGAAGCAGTTCTGATGTGTTTTGAATGTTGGCTAATTCATATGTTGGGATGCCAGTGCACAAAACTTATCTCCGTTTTAGAACAACTACCATAATTGTCATAACAGCCAGTGCCATGAAAGAGGATCCCATGATTCTGTCCACATAGGTCGCTCTGGCATTTCCATTGGCATCTAAAGAGATGTTTGTGGCTCCCGCACCTCCAAACAAGTCTTGAAAGAACAGAGAAATATTGTTGATCATCTCCACCACTGTAAGCTTGAGGTTCTGTATGGATTTCATAAACACATCTCCTAACCCTTCAGTATGTTTAACATCATACCCATCTTCAAAACACATTGAGGACGTCTGATAATCACGACACTCATTATCTGCAAAGGATTCAGAGAACAACCAAGATATCAAACGTAAAGCCTTTGTATAAGGCGGCAAGGGCCTATAGGAAACATATGTGGATAGATTCATTATATACATTTTTCCCTAAATAGTTATGCATGGATCTAAATGAAAGGAAGTCTTACTGGTCTGTTGTAATTTGAGGAACTCCATAACCTTCTCATTTTGCATCACAGCATCCCAGACATTTTTATCAGAGGCGAGTGAAGCGACAACGGTCTGCATACAAAATCAATATTAGAAGTTATGGTTTTACAAGTGGGTTTGTTTGAAGGATCAATAGAATGCCATAGTTGAATAGAAATCTGCGAATGTAAATTCTTGCAAATACTAGGTGTTAAATGGGAATACTTAATAAATTTTGATGGAGCTTCGATTCATAAATTTAATTGTTCAAGGGCCAATTCTGTTTTACCTAAGCTCTTAACCTTTTGTTTCATTACAAGGAAGCACGTGTGGCAGTGTTGGTTAGGGGTACCTAGACAATCTATGTAATAGGGCAGAGACATGTCTCCATGCCTGACATTAGCACAAACCGTGTCAGCCACATCAACATCCACCAATGATATCTTCTTTTTGGGTTTTTTTATCCAAAGACATCTAATACTGAATATTCCAACAATTCTGTACAGTTTATTCCATACTCAGAAAGATATTTTCTTTAAAGTACCTCAGTTCATGTTAAGGGTGTTGAGTAAGATCTCTTGTTTTGTACAAGACTTGCTCAAGTACAGGGGTGAAATTTGTAATCCTAAGTTTGTTAGTGAAACTTGCGAATCCCACTTCCGGATGTAGGCTTTACCAAACCCCGTAAAATCACTATATTATTGTGAGTTTTATTTTCTATTCTGTTTCTTTTTGCTGAATAATCGTTGGTCAAAACAAGGGGTAGCACCACAGTAAGAATTTATTTTCATAGTTCTTCGAAGACGGAATACCTACATAGCAGGGAGCAAACACATATCTCTCAGAACATAAGAACTAATGCTATTTAGTGCAAAAATAATAGTAGTAGAGAAGGAGCAGCCATAGCAGTGTAAATCCATGTCGGCACCATAACCTTGTTGAGTGCCCCAGAATTTTAGGTCCTGTTCTAAAATTGGTAAAATAGAGATGACTACACACATGATTCAATTACAAATTAAGATAGCTAATCAGAGATGGTTTAACAAGTAATTCTAATATGAATTAGAATTATCCAAGTCTCAATTACTATGACAGGGTTCTTTAATTTTCTGCAAAAATATGTCCAAGAAATCCTCCATCAAAGTAGGATAGGAGAGGTCAAGTTCGTACCTGAGCCTCAGGACTTTCTTTAAGCAATGAGAACGCCTGAAAAACAGGTTTAGACTCGAAGGGGAAAGCAACCACACTCTCACTAGTAACACAAGCTTTGGTTTCGGAAATTTCTAACTCATACTCCTTAGAAACACTGGAGAAGCTCCTGCAACCAGTAGCATTAGACATCAGTAAAGGGGGAACATACCCTAAAAACATCATTTTTCGTAACACAACAAGAGTAGGCAAGATAAATGGATTGGTTCATGATAATAATTAATATGAAACACAATTATCATTACTATACAACAAGCAACTTATTCTAATTTAGAATTCTGGTAGGAGTCTGCCTAACCCCAGCTTAAAATCGCAGTGGCCTGTTTATGCTACGGTTTTCCCCGAAAAGAACTTGCTCTCTAAATTCATGTCCACAAAAATATGAACTCATTTGACCACAATTTTACTTAGTTATACACAGGGTCAATTCTGCCTTTCTTTACCGATCAGTTTTGCTCCAACTGCATTATCAGTTCAACCAATCACTCATATATTCTGTTCGTGCTAGAATCACTCCAAAAACCAATGTACAACTAGAACTAGAACATAATTGCAAGTTAAGGAAGTGTGATTTTGCTCCCCCATTTGCCTCATCAATGAGTCCGCATTTTGACATTCTGTTGCAGGAAAAAGAATCCCCTTTTCACCTTGAAAGCTTTCATCTTATTCTCTTCAAGAGCGAAGCATTTGGAAATTAAAAATGGCAGACCGAAATACCAGTCCAGAGGCCTTTGTACCCAAAAATGGTTTCTTTTATCGGAAAGTTTTTCATATTTCTTCACAAAATATTAAAATAACGGGTACTCAGTTTTTAGTGATTTGGAGAAAGAATATAGATTTCTGTTCAAGGAAAGAAGGGAATCTTTGTGCAACAAATACCCAAACAAATGGGTTAATTTTTGAATCAGCTAATTTTCACGTCTCGAAGAACAACTCAAACTCATATTGGGGGAATATGAAGATTAAAAAAGAGATTTTGTATAACCATTTGCAGGAATTAAAAAAGAAATGATCGAAAGGGTTTCGAAAATTACTCCTCCAATGCATCTTTCAAATCGGAAGTCGCCTCTGTGGCCTCCTCTAGAGTCGGAACGCCACCGAAGATAACCCTAGGCATAACTTGAATTGAATCCGATAAAAGAAATTCTTCTCCACCATCAGTGAATTCCCAATCGTCGATCTCCCAGGACGGCCTCTGAATTGACGATGAAGATTTGCTCTTTCCATTCTCTGAGAAATCAAAGACGGCAGTCTTGCTTTCAGGTGAGGAGACAATGGTTTCAGCAGGGTTAGAAAACAATTTCGTAGCGGCTACGGTGGTTGTAGTGGCTGACTGTTCTTGTAGAGGTCCCGGCGGAGCACCACGTAAACCACCATTAAATCCGAAACCAGCAAACTTCAACGCAGCTTTCATGACTCCACCTCCACCCATCTCTCTTCTATGAAACCCTAGAAACAGAGTTTCGAGTGGAGAACGCAAAGGAGATTCTGAAGCATAAACAAGGAGAAACTGTTGACTTTTGGCGGGTAATTAAACCCATGCTACGTGTCATGACTTCAGTACCTTACGTGGACAGCTTGGAGGTGACAAAGCATGTTTTATTGTATGGGCCGTAAATTGAGTTTGGCCTCTAGAAGTCCAAACTAGATTAATTTTCAGATGGGCCTCAAAATTATGTCGCTGCTAAAGTTTTTGAAGAAAGTGTGAAGAACAGCTTAAGTATTAAACCGTTACGATTTAGATTCTTTAAGGCAACGATTTTATGGAACCGTCGCATTAAGACCCACATGACATAAGCATCAGTTTTCATCACTGCTATAGTTATTACATCCAATTTTTAGTGGCGGTTTTTACTTATTGTGACGTTTTTGGTGTGACTTTTAAGTCGGAAACCGTTACTAAAGGT
>MVGT01001586.1:27796-39152 GCA_002174775.1 Macleaya cordata | reverse complement strand
ACTTTGGAGTTTCATCCCAGCGGCGGTTTTTTGGGTAATCTGGACTGAACGAAATAGGAGGGCTTTTGAAAACAAAGCTCTTGACCCGTTCTCTATAAGTGTAGAGATCAAATCCCTGATTCACTTTTGGATATCCACAAATTTCGAGGACTTCAGGGTACATTTTGACTCGTGTATTTTCAATTGGGATTGCTTATTTGTGTAACGATGTAGGCCTTTGAAAAGCACCCCTGGTCCTCTTTGTTCCTCCCTGAACATTTGTAACCTTCTATTCTTTCATTCTTAATGCATTTTATTTCCTTTTCTCCTCAAAAAAAAAAAGATTCGGTTTCAGAATTAACAAGTGATCATTAATTAATCCTCAACAGTACGTATAGTCGCTAGCCAGCAGTAGTACTGATTATATATATGAGTTTCTAATTAAGATAGATTATATTAATTATTAATTAGCATATAAATTAAGCATCTCCTCAAGATTCACGAAATCCACCGTCCAATTTGATTAAAATAATATATACATGACATACATTAACATAAGTAAGATAATATATATGGAATAATGCTAGTTTACCTGCAAAAACTGCGATATTCTAGTCTTACAATATACGTGTAAGGCCATCATCCCTCCTAAAATGAATCTCATTTCAAATTTAATCTTTTCTCAAATTTCAATGCCATCTAAACCGTCCAGTTGGCCGCGATAGACAAATACCATGCAATGGGCATCACTCATATATATGATCACTCATATATATGATCACTCGCATCACTCATATATATGATCACTCGGATACTTACACATAAGAGGATTAATAATAAAGGGTGTTTCCTATCTAATGGGCATGTGTGATAGAGACATCGATCCATTTATAATTAATTAACTTCAAAAGAGATGTTCAGATCGATGATGTAGAATTGTGATGACCCCACAAACTTATCTGAGTATCACATCAATATAATTAATCACCATCCATCCATTCCATCTTGTGGACAGTATAACCCTAGGTAGTAGGTACCCCCTATCATTTATAGGAAACCAGTTTTACTCCCAAAGGCATTTAATGCGTTTTTTTAAGAGATTAGATGACCTGTTTTTTTTATGAGATCCGTAACTTAATGCTAAAGGAAATTGAACTTGAGTTTAAGTGGTTAACATTGTGTTAATTGGCACATGAAAAATCAGTATTTTTGGCATTTTTGATGCATTGTCGTCAGTCTAAAGGGCTGGCCCATCGGATGGTCCGATCTAGTGATGATTATATGCAACGTTTTTTTTTTTATTTTCGTATTCACATCAAGGCATCATGGTTTTCCGGATTCGACCGGGTTCAATGGAAAATACTGTCCGATAATGCATTGTGATGTATAAACTGCATTACGACTCGACAAGAACAGTGGGATCTGTACGTACTTAAATCGGTTGGATCGACCCAATTTGACCAATGGGATCGGTACATTTATGCTCAGTCCAGCGAAGAAGAGCAGCTTGGTGGGAATAGATATCCCATGCATAGAGACCCCTGGTCCCCTACTTTATTTATACAATTAATTATGCCCTTTAGGGCACATGTTAAGATTTGTAGGTTATTTTTTTTATTTAGCCATTGTTCAAATGAGTTGATTTTTTTTATAAATATGTTATTTTCACAATTTGCATCATATTTAAAAAAAATAGTTCAATCGGAGACCTCTAGCACCATGAACATTTAATTTAGAAGAAAATAGCATGAATGCACAGATGATATTTAAAATAGTTTTTTTAAAGGATTAAAGATCTCTGATTGAGCCAATTTTTGTAGATGTTATATAAATGATAATAACGTTATACTTACAAAAATCAGCTGATTTGAAGATGCGTGGCATACAAAAAAAATCGAAAATACTTTTATGACCGACTTCTAAATCTGTATATTTTTATAGATTGAGGTGGCACCCCAATCAACCATTTATTATGATTTGTGTGGTCCCTACAACTAACTGCTTTACACAATGAGTGGTGGATTGAGGGTGCCACCTCAATCTGTACAAATATACAGATTTAGAGGCCGTCTTAATAGCACTTCTGAAAAAAATTCAAATAACTTTAAAGTCTGTTTGGACAGGGGATTTGGGATAGGGATTTTGTAGGGACCAGGGATTTGGTGGAAAAATCATGTCATATTTTCCCTCAAAATCCCTGGTCCCCACAAAATCCCTCCCTAAAATCACTTATCCAAACAGACTATTAATCTTATCGTTTGCACAAGTTAACATGACCCAAGATAAAAACGGAAAAAATAAATGAGTAAGAAGAGTCACCAAGAGTCAAACCACAATATGCGCCCTGATTCACGTGCATGGAAACTTTTGAACTGCTAAAGGCTGCAGATAAAACACTATCCTAAAGTAGTACAAGGGGAAAGAAAATACGGAAAATGAGTAGGATGCCCTTGCATGGGAAAAAAATTGAAGTAGAGGACATGCTTTTTTTTCATGTAAGGACAGTCCTCGGCACACGTTAGCGCGATGTAAAAAGACGAAAAACCCATCTGTTGAATAATGACGGTGCACGTTAGCAAATCCCAATTAATGAATTTTAACATAAAAATGACCATAACTTTCAAAATATAAATCGGATTTGAACAAAATTTATATCGTTGGAAAGCATTTTTCAAGATCTTTAAAACAAGATCACACATGAATACCAAATTAAAAAAAAAAAAATCCAGAAAAAACCTATTTACCAAGCTTAAAAACAATGCAAATTATAGTTTGCATTGTTTAAAATATAATTTTAAACAAAAGTATTTAAAATAGCTGATGCAAATTCGTTTTTTACTATGCAAATTATAGTTTGCATTGTTTAAAATGTAACTTTTTAGCTTTTTTCTTATTCAATCTAGTTGCATAGAGACTTAGAGAAGTGCATATGCTCAAAACTACTTAAAATAGCTGATGCAAATTACAATTTGCATCGTTTTTTACTATGCAAATTATAGTTTGCATTGTTTAAAATGTAAGTTTTTTAACTTTTTTCTTATTCAATCTAGTTGCATAGAGACTTAGAGAAGTGTAGATGCTCAAAAGTATTTAAAATAGCTGATGCAAATTACAATTTGCATCGTTTTTTACTATGCAAATTATAGTTTGCATTGTTTAAAATGTAATTTTTTTAACTTTTTTCTTATTCAATCTAGTTGCATAGAGACTTAAAGAAGTGTAGATGCTCAAAAGTGTTTAAAATAGCTGATGCAAATTACAATTTGCATCGTTTTTTACTATGCAATCTATAGTTTGCATTGTCTAAAATGTAATTTTTTAGCTTTTTTCTTATTCAATCTGGTTGCATAGAGACTTAGAGAAGTGCATATGCTCAAAACTACTTAAAATAGCTGATGCAAATTATAATTTGCATCGTTTTTTACTATGCAATCTATAGTTTGCATAACCGTTTTTATTATACAAGCAGTTATGGGTTTTCATAGTCTAATTACGAAAATTTTTTTTTTTTTGAATTTAGTATTGTTGTCTGGTCTCATTTTAAAGATCTTGAAAAATGCTTTCCAAAAATATAAATTTGGCAAATATCTAATTTGTAGATTAAAAGTTATAGCATTTTTAATTTTAAAAAAACTTATTTTCTCTCTCTGCCACGTCATCGGTCAATACAAGCAAAAACAGTTAGAAATATACGTGGTTAGCAAAGAGAAGGGTAGTTTAGGTACCAAAATTTTAGAGTTTTAAAATAAAAGAAGGAATTAACTCCTTTCCTTATAAAACGTTAAAAAGTAGGGATTAGACTTATAAAACAAAAATTGCTTGTCCTCTACTTGAAACTGGTATAAAAGGAGGGCTTTCAGCCCAATATTGTGAAGAAAATATGTACAGAGATACTTAAAGTTTGAGAAAGGGTAAAAATGGGTCAAAATGTTCATACCATGGTTTTATAAAGCCACCTTGAATTCTTGATTGATGTAAGAGCATGCACTTCTTTTTAATTTTCCATTAGCTCCTTAGCACCATCAATAATAGTCCTTTTTTTTCACTAAACTTGTTTTTTTTTTGATCAATGACTAATATATTAAAACCAGGAAGAGAAACTTAGTATAAGGAATGCTAAGGATCCCTAAAAGTACAATTAAAGACATCCGAAACAACCCCCACATCAATCTGGTAAAAGCAAAGAAGACTAAACAAAACAAACACCTAATATTCCATAATCGCACAGCCTAGGAAGATATGTCTCAAGGTGGGTCGAAGATGAATTCTTTCCAGTGGCCCATCAGGTAGTCCAAGGTAACCCCTTTGAAGTCGCCGTGCAATTTTCCCTAGGAATAAATTAGCACTTTGACAGAGTTCAATACTCGTGATCAACATTGGTCTTTCTCCTCAAAGATTCTCCTGTTTCGTTCCTTCCACACCGTCCACATGATTGCTGCTGGTATCATCTTCCATACGAGCTTTGCCTATCTTGAAACAAATTTCTTATGCCAGCCATCAAGTAATTCGATAACAGAACCTTGAAGAACAGTTGAAACTCCAACATCTTCCAAAAAAGAATTCTAAATTTTCCATACAAAAGGGTAAGTGCATAACAGATGGTCGATACTTTCTGGAGCAACATAACATAAGTTGCATCTACTTACTAATATCTGGCCACGACGCTGCAACATATCCTGCGTTAAAAGTTTTCGCTTAGAAACAGTCCACATGAAGAAAGAGACTCTGGCTGGCTATAGGGTGCTCCAAATTCGCTTATCCGCCTTACCAACATCATGAAAGTTGAGAGATGCATTATACATGGATCTTACTGAGAATTCCTCTTTCTTTAACCATTTCCAATTTCTTAAGTCTTCCTCACCATCTGCAAACTTAAAATTTTCAAGGAGATCCATAAGCACCGCTGCTTCTCGGACTTCATGATCATAAAGTCTTCTTTTAAAAGCCACATTCCAATTATCAACCGATTGAGAAGTCGCTTCATGGATGGACATATCTTGGGAATTTGCAACAGCGAATTGATTTGGAAATTTGGAGCATAGTGGCTCATCCACTAACCAAGGGTCTAGCCAAAATCTGATTCTATGACCATTTACTACATTGTACACCCCTCCTTTATTAAATTCCTCCATTATATTACAGATACCTCTCCACATAGCAGTCCCATATGTAGTATTTGGCTTATTAGTAGCCTAATCAGTAGGTATAGTACCGTATTTTTCTGCTATAATTTGATGCCAAAGAGCTGTAGTCTCATTCCCAAACCTCCACAACCATTTTGCCAAGAGGGCATTATTCATAAATTTTAGACGCTTAATACCTAGCCCACCCTGTCCTTTTGGCTTACAGATATCCTCCCAATTCACAAGATGATACTTATTAAGATTATCTTTATCATTCCACAAGAAGTTTCTAATAATTTTATCCATCTTCTTGATGATAGCGACTGGGGCTTGGAAAACTTGTTTTTCTTTATTATTAATTTATTTTTTGCTAAGCTTTCGTTCCATTTCAAAGCAGTTCAAGAAATTAGAAAAAAGTTATTTAAAATTTTCCAAAACAAAGAAAGAAATGAAATCCCCAACTTACAAGTATCGATATGATATGAGAGTATTGAATCTTAATGTGCTAATGTATTTCAGAATCTTAAATATGTTAATCTTAATTTTCATTTTAATTTTTTTTTAAGAGGTGAACTAATTTTTACGAGATCAATAATTTAGTGTTAATGAAAATTGAACCAGAATCTAAGTTGTTAACGACAACAAACACTATAAGTTGTACTAGTTGGGAAGCAATAGCACTTCAAGTTATTGGGTCCTAATATAACTAGGTACATATAGTCGTTTTCTGGACAACAGTTTGTGAGTTTTTTTGGAGAATTGATCATCAAGGAGCTCTAAATGGTGTAAATTGACATCTTTGCACCATTTCAATCACCAGCTGTTTAAGCTCTTTAATCTTAGGCCGCGTCATTTCATTTTCAAAACCAGAAGGGCAACGTACGTCATTTTCACGAAATCAAAACGGAAACCCATATAAGCCCACTCATTTTCCTTCCTGCAACCAACATCGTTTAAGACAAAAGAGAGGAAGTATAGTATGTTCCCTTCCCTATCAAAATGACTGATGCTTCCTTCATCACCTCTAGAGCTAGCAAAACATGACTTGGTCCACCATCCCTACCTTTTAACCCGATTTATCATATCCTGCTCTAACCAGTGGCGGATTCAGGAATTTTGTTCGGGGTGGGTGAATCAGTGTTGACCGAATTAGAGTTGACTAATTCAATTGAGCGAGTTGTTGATAGAGAGATCGAACCCATCGATTTCGTACCTCCGGCCCTCCACGACCTCACTGTTCTCAACTTCTTTTGTATTTTTGTGTGAATTAATTTGTCTTCTACGAGGTTCTTAAAGATTAACAATACATACTTTTAAAAATCTATGGTGAATCAAATTTGACGCTAAAAAAATTATCTTGTTAAATATTTTAAAAATGAGGAGGAATATTGCACCATGCCTTATTGCACCACTTTTTCTTTTTTGTGGAGATGGAAGTGGTTCCTACACAGAGATATAATCCAAAGATTTATTTTTTGTTAAGGATGTTTATCTCATTATGTAGATCATCATATCTTTTAACCCCATAAAAAATCATTCGGAAATCAATTCTCAAAGAAATATGCATAAAATTTATCTATTTTATAAGAATTGATTTGAGGGGGTTAAATATTTTAGAATAGGCTTGTTTTATGGATTTAAAAATTTACATAATGAGGTGAACATCCTCATTAGATATTAGTCCTTGGATCGTTTCTATGGCGATTCCATAAAAAAAATGGTGCAATAATAATGCAAAATAACAGAGTTCATAATCCCTTGGGCAACTATGGATCATGAAGAAATAGGGTGGTCAACTTTGAAACATATTCAACTGACTTTAAAAATAGAGGGTGGTCAACTGACCACCCCTTGCTAAGGTAGATCCGCCACTGGCTCTAACTTCACTCGCTAGTTAAATAAGTCAGAGTTAGAATCGAGTGTTGCCTAGAAGAAATTATCCTTTAACTTCATGAGTACTCTTTTTCTGTGGGGTTCCTTTGATAAATGTTTTTTTTTTTTTTTAGGATCTTGTGGTTAGATAGGAGACTATTGTTAATACGTGATCTCGTGTTGGTAGTTTTCTTGCTTAAATAAAATATTGCGTTTTTTCCCTCTTAAAAAAGAACAAGTTGGGATTTAGTATTTCTATCTATTGCTTGTTTTATCTTGTTAAGGTTAGGATCCACTCAGACGCATAAAAATATCAATGGATCGACTCATACGCATAAAAATATCAATTTAATCAAGATTATTATTTGAAAAAATGACCGTTTCTTAAACTAGATAAAATCTAATTGATGGACGATGTAAGATGTGAATCTGAAGTGGGAGCGGAGCAGCATCAAATAAGATGCTTCAGAGTGACAAGATACATAAGTCTCCTAACTAACTCAATTATAAGTGTCAAGATTTGGACACTTTTTTCTCCCATCTGTTCACTGTCGTTTTGCTTGGGGTGGTCCACACCACAGATGTCTCTATCTCCAACTTTGAGGCTTTTCCCTTTCTTCAGTTTGACTGAAAAAACGCGAGAGAGAACAGAGAAAGAGGTTTTTCACTTCTTTCCAAAACCGACCTCCACCGATCACCAGTTCCCCCACTTCCCTTCCCCCTCTCTCTCTCTCTCTTCCTTTCTCTCTCTAAAATCTAATTCATCCCCTCATTACTTTATTGAGTAATGCTACACTACACGCACAAAATACCCAATTTCTGATACACGCTTACGTGTTGTTGTTAAATTTGGTGGGCCACTAAATTTGCAGACCCATGAATTGCTCACAAAACGACACGTAAGCACCTACTAAAAATTGTGTATGCAGTGCATGTACTACTAGCATTGCTCATATATTTATAACCTAAAAATTGCCCCAAAAATCAAACAAACAAAGGAACTTTCTTTCTCGTTTCAGTCAATCACACACACACAGATACTGGGCAACAACAACACACCCGTGTCCCTTTTTTTCGTCTTTAAATACTTCTTTTCTCTCTCTACAAAATCATCAGCCAAACACATATTCCTTCAGATTACTCCAACAACACCACACCAGAAATTCAAGAGTTCAAGAATCCAAAAAACCCAAGCTTTAATCAAAACATCTAAGATCAATGGCTAGGTTGCTTGTTCTCTGTTTGATCTTAGTTGAGGTTCTTTCTCTACTAGCAATGGCTCATGGATCTGAAAGTTCTGAATCTAATGTACCCAATAAGGTTGGAATTGATTCTGAGGATCATCAGCACAAAAGGCTTGGTCCGAATTTGGCGAACCCACCTTCTTCCACAAGTGAAAAATCATCATTGTCGGATGAGTCGAAAACAGAGGATCAAGATGAAGTTGCAGAAGCTCCGGAGATCAGACGGATGGGAAAGCATCATCATCATTCTTCAACAGATGAGTCTATTGCTGGTGGAGGAGTCATCATTGGAGGTCTTGCAACTGCTATTTTTGCTGCTGTTTTTTGTTATATTCGGGTGACTAGAAGAAGGAACACTACAGAGAGCAAAATCTGAAGCTTCTTATTAGAGAAATCAAGGAATAGTAACACTAGACATACTTGAGAGTGAGTTATATGGTTCATTAAACAGAGTTTATTTATTTATTTTTTTTGTGAATAATATAAAGGGTTTTTGTTGATTAGATTTTGTTTGTTTGTTGAAGCTTAATCTTGGGCTTGGTTTGCTAATTGTAGAATGGAAGTAGTTAAGGGTTCATTTTCTTTTGGAAGCATCTAATATAAAAAAGGGTTGAAGAGAATAGATTTTACAGAAATATTTGTATACTTTTAATGACCGATCTATCTATAATCTATTGCTTAATCTTTGGTTGTTTAATTTTCATCATTTTGTTGATGATGATTTTTTTTTTCTGTGATTAAATTGTTTTAGCTTAATTTTTTTTCTTGATTCTTTTGCATTTTCCCCAAATTAAATGCCCATTTTTTTAATATTCCCTTTAATTTGTTTTTTAAATTCCCTGAAGTACTGACGAAGTGTTAGATGCTAGTCATGGTAAATGTTTACAACTAATTCTATAATTTCTATGCAAGTACTTTGAGCTTCAGCTCTAATGAGGTAGGTTGCAGAAGCAGAAGTTTTTATTTTTCTTTAATGTTGTGTGGTTGAGCAAACTTTTACCTCCATGGCTTAAACAATCGATCAGTTGAATCTGAATTAACTCAGTAAGTACAATTTCAGACAGAAATCGGTGTTTGATTAACATAATCTAATCAAATTATGTCCTTATTCAAAACAATCGACTGAACTCCGTTAGAACGCGGTCCATCTTAAGACTTAATTCATGAGTTTCGGATTTAGAACTCCGAATTCTAATATTATTATAAAACGCAAATACTAAGAGGGATTTTTTTTTTTCTAAAATACCTTTTATATATAAAATTATAAATTCGAGGGCATAGTTGGTATTAAATAAAGTTTTAGTATTAAATAACTCTATTATAATATTAAATACATAACATGAGTATTAAACTATAATTAATTAACTACTCTCACTCTCCATTAAATAGATAATAATATGCACAATATAATATAATAATAATTTTTAACGAATACAAAATTAAAAAAATAAAATAAAATAAAGTAACAAAATGATTCAATGAAAATATATAAATTCTTAAACACGTGTTGCTCCATCGAAATTTTAGTAACGTAAAGAATAAACCCAATATAAAAAATACATGCAACCCAATATAAAAAAGGGTTATTTAGACTTACCCCCCATTCCATAATCCAAAAATCACTTTACCCCCCACAATCTTTGAAAAATCAGATGCCCCCCCACTCTTGACGTTTCCGTCTATTCTCCATCTAAAATTAACATGTGCCCTCACGTGCCTTTGCGAAATGACCTAAACACCCAAACAAACTCAAAATGACTGACCACTCCTCACATACAAAATGTTAGGTTAATCTATCTGTTACATTATTCGAGGATCATCCGACGAATAATGTAGCATGCATGCATTTTAAGTCCCATCAAAGCACGTGTGAACATCTGTCTTATGATGCATTTCTAGCGGGAAAGACGAACAGACCTCATTTTCATTGTTCGTTGAAGATCTGCAACTGGTTTGCAGAACTTCCATTAACCCTGCTATGGGTAAGAGATAAAGCATAGCAAACCAGGGCACATCTGGCACTGGATCTGGAAGCAGAGGAAGCATCAGGGGCAGAGGAGGACTTGGTGGGAGGGGATATGGAACTGGGAGAAGCAATAGAGGCATGGGACTTGGGAGGTCTTCTCATGGCAGATGATACATGGGTATTGGTGGAAGGGTTCCTATTACGGTGCATATTAATCAGACTATGAGTGGGGGTAGTCTTAATCAAAGTTTTAACCAGTCTATGCACTTTAATGATATGCCTCATCAACACCAACAAGAACAGCAGCAAAGACAACACCCTCAGAATCAGCAACAACACCACCAACAGGAAAGTGTACCTCGAGGTTTCCAACAACATTAACCAGAATTTTCTCCAAGTAGTCATCAGCAATTTAAGGGAACGAACAGAGCATCAGGATCAGGTTCTAAGGGGTTGTTTGACTGATCTTCATCTTTTTTCTTTTTGTAATGGATGGTGTTATGTAGTTTGAGACATGGTTTCCATTTCATCTTCTTTTGTTTGGTTGATATTATGTGGTTAGAGCGATGGTTATCAGTAACATTGACTTCTTTTGTGTGGATGGTGTTATGTGGTGAAGAAGATGAATATGGTTTTGGACTAAATGACTTAGTTTAATGTACTTTGAAGTTATTTATGGATACCTTTTTTGTGTTCTAAATTTTACTTTGTGCATATTGAATGGCTTGATTTTACTTAGAGGGATTTTAGTGAAATTGATAAGAACTGTGTTGTAAATCAGTTCGTCAATTAGTTCAAACTTACCCCCCACTCATTTTTCATTATTTTCACTTCCCTCCTCATTCCATATCCCGGAGTTTTATAGTGAAGTGTCCATCAGAATGTATACACGTGCCCACTGAACACGAGACTATATTAATACACGTGGCCAACTAAACCATAACAGTTTACCTCGGTTTAAGCTTGATCCGTCATTTTGAGTTTGTTTAGGTGTTTAAGTCATTTCGCAACAGCACGTGAGGGCACATGTTAATTTTGGATGGAGAATAGACGGGAACGTCAAGAGTGAGGGGGTATCTGATTTTGCAAAGATTGTGGGGGGTAAAGTGATTTTTGGATTATGGAATGGGGGGGGTAAGTCTAAATAACCCAAAAAAGATAGAGAAAAGAGA
>MVGT01001586.1:0-18551 GCA_002174775.1 Macleaya cordata | reverse complement strand
TCACGGATCATGGCTATGACTAGGAGTGCACAAAATTGAACACTGACTCAAATCGAACCAACCGAATTTCAACCGATAAAATTATATTTGTCTATAACCTGAGTTGCACGACTAGATTAATTTCGAATTGGGGCCTGTCTTAATTACCTAAGAGCTTCTTGAACTGCATTGAGGTGGCGATTGATAAAAATGATTCGGTGCTCGTCGTCCAAGGCTTGCTCCAGTGGAAGCTCATCGTTTCTTGGCTCACTAACCCCTGTTTCAAAACATACATACAAGCCCTTGATTTGTCACTAAAATGAAAAAAAAAAATACAAAGGAAATTAATTTCAAAATCGAGGTATAACTAAACCTAAAACTAACCATTCTCGGTGATGTAAATTTTAGGGTTACTGTAATTTTGTTTCATATAAATCAACACATCTCTGAGCCCATCTGGTACAACGTAAATGTTTGGGTTCCCATTGACCTGCCAAACAAAGTTAAAGAAAAAAAAAAAAAAATTCAAATTTTCGACGATACCCATGTTTTAATTTCTTACTAATCTACTACGTTAAGGGTGTTACAGTTAGTATCAAAAAACGATAGTAAGGTATGGCTCTTACCGGTTGACCTATAGGCTTTCCGTCTCTATCCACTGTGACAAAACACAAAACCAAATATAATTATGTCGAAAGATAAATGTATCCCGTACATATTAGAATTATGCAAATTATGATTTGCATAGCCGCACGCGTAAATAAAGAATTTCATGAATGCTTAATTAGAGTGGTGGTCTTACTTGTTGTATTCAAATATTGGTCGTAACTGTAGCCTGTTGAAACGTCATTTGAACTTATGGGGAGGCCTTGAGTATATGTCGAGGTATAGTAATTGATACCAATAAAATCATATGCCCCTTTAATCATATCTTTCTCCTTATCTGTGAAACTTGGAAGCCTGTCATCAACTATAGCCTTCATGATGAAAGGGTAATCTCCATACACTAGTGGCTCCAAAAACCTAATATTGATCATAAATCTAACTCAATTAGTTAATTAACATCAATTATAACTTTCAAATGAAAAATTAGAACAAGATTTAAATTCTAGCTAGATGTACAAATATTTTGGCCGCAAAATAGCTTTGACAAACATTTAAGGCACTGTCCTGATTTGCAAACGTTGTTAGCTCAACTGGAACAACAGCAAATCAGGGCAGAGCGAGCGACAATCACACCGTGCTGCCACATATATATGTTTTGTCTTGCCACAAACATTTGTTGCAATAGCATATTACTTTTTCTATATGTATATGAGAGATGGAGGCGGACTAATTAACTAACCATCCAACGCCGAAGGAGAAGGCTCTGGCTGCTGCATCTTTATCTGCAAGCGATACCGAGTATGGCTCAAACCATTCAGTGCTCACTGAAATGCCGATTTCTCCACCTTGAGTGGCCTAATATATAATTGGCAGGGAGATAATTTCTTAATTCTAATAGAGTCAAACGTTCCAAAACGAATTCATAGAGCTAGTAGTATATATACAAATCAAAATAGGAGATATTAATCCTGATTGTGTATGAGCAGATTCGGAGACCAAAAAAGATCATCGATCGGTTGAACGCAAGTAATAGATTTCACTAGCTATAAATCTCTCACCTGATAATTTTGTTTGTAGAGTGTAGCAGCAGCAGCATGTGATAATATGATGTTATGGGCAACAATGTAAGGAAACGTTGTAGGATCGTCTTGTATAGTAAGTTCCGAGGCATACACATATTGGGAAAAAACGGATGGCTCGTTAATTGTAGCCCATCGCTTAACTCTGTCTCCAAAATATTTGAAACAAATGTCTGCGTAGTTTTTGAAATCATCCCTGATCAATTTAAGATAATTAATCCGTATATTAGTTAGTTAATAGTGAAGTTAAATTAGCTAGGGACTAATTAAAAATGAAATAAAAAAATTAATTAATGAATTAGTAATAATTAAGATGGTAGCAGCTAGCTTACACAATCCTTCTATCTAAGAAGCCATTGTAGGCTGTTTGCAGAGCTGTTGGTAAGTCGAAGTGAAATAATGTCACGCAGGGCTCAATGCCTGCAAGAATAATCATATATGTTATATCAATTCAAAAAGGGTTTTAGCCACGGTAGAAAACGTGGCTAGACATATATAACCACAGTTTCTCATTACTTTCAAAACGGTGGCTAAATGTCATCAAAAGTGTCACTTATTTAGCTACGCTGTTCTTAATTACCGTTTGCAACTAATTCATCTATGAGATTGTTGTAGAAATCGATGCCATCTTGGTTTATGTCCCCACTGCCATCTGCAAATGATCCATCACAAAAAAAAAAAAATACGCATCTAATAATTAAGAAAATATTTTTGATCGATCACAAAAAATAAAATAAAAATGAAAAAAATAATCTCATTGAAATTTGAGTATAATGCAAGAAGAGTACTATTTTAAATAAAATTAATTAGTGAAAAATTTCTTCTTAAAACATATTTTAAAATTTAGCCCAACGAACGTTGGGTTTCAGTCCGTGTAAAAGATGGTTTCAGTCAGTTATCGAAGGGCCTTAGACTAAAAGAAAACGTTTGTTGGGCTAAATCATAAAATACGTTTTAAGTAGGGGTTTTTGGCCAAAATCTTCATTGCTAATGTGATCCAAAATATGGTCTATTTAGCATTACTCAAATATGACAAGTACATACATTTTATTGTTTGAATATAGGGGTACAGAAGAAGTGAGAACCAACTAAGGTATCTTTGGATGGAATTCAAAATAGGGCATAAAGATTTTATATAGAGCTAAAGAGGGCGCGAAGATCATACTCGGCAGTATCCTGCTCCAAGAGATGGAGAATCTGTAGACATCCATACCCATGTTCTTCAGCAACGCTACATCCTCCTGCAATGGTAAATAATTGATTAGCCTATCTCTATAATAAAATAGAGCGGTCTACAACTTAAAAAATAAATCTTGGCCGTCTATTTTATTATACCACTTAAAAGATAAATCTTGAATTCTATTTTGTCGTGTTGGAGACAAGGGTTAAACCTAGTATATATATATATATAAATTATAACTAATAAAAAAAATCATGGAATACATGCATGCACAGTTATATTGAAGTACTTACTTTATATTTCTCGTATGAATTAGTGGCCATGTCATCGCTTGCCGGTAAGTTTGGAAACTCTTAAAAAGAGAAGAAAGCAAAAAAGTTGTCAGGCAGTTAATTATAAGCACAACCAAGCAGGTTTAAAATCTGGTTCGGATCGAATGTATCGATTTGGTGAAAAACAGATACATTTATCGACATATTGCAAAATATTGGAATTAACGAAAGACTTCAAAATATTACGAAAGTCTCCAATACAATATAATACATTTGATACAATTCCGATACACATTTTGATTCATTTAAGTTCGATACATTCCCTTTTTAAAGAAATTCAGTAAAAAAAATGGTTTAGTAATTATATGATTAAATTGAAAGTATGAAATGTATCGACTTGTATCGTACGGTATCAATTTGTATCTAAATGTATTAGAATATTTCAAAAACAATATTTTTTTCGTAATGTATCAATATATTTAATAGAAAATGTAAAAAAAGTTCCTAAAAAAAGTCATTGTTATTTTAATCCTTTTTTATAAATTTAATTCTTAGTTTTTGACATAAAAGTCTTAAAAGTAGGAACTAAATTTATAAAATAATGATTAAAATTACAATGACTTATTTTGAGGGACTTTTTTTACAAAATCACTATATTTAAATACTGATATATATATTTACCATATATTCTAAAACGATACGATACTTTGAACCATTAGCACAATATTGAAAATGCAGATATTAATTAATTAGTACATGTATAAAATCTAGATTTTGATTAATTAATTAATTAGCCAGGTTTTTTAGGTTACGTACCTTGTCCTAGTGAAATCATATAGTCCCAGGTGGCGGGTCCCCTTCCTCCACTATCAGCTTTTCCTTCTGTCTGCATTTATCAAGTTAATCAAAGCCTCAAGGTTACAGAGAGAGAGAGTAGCTAGTTTTTATGTTTAGCATAAGGATAATGCTATACTTACAGAAAAATTTACAGAATTGAAATCTACCGGTAGTGTATTCACACATCTTCGTGTTTTATATCACATACCTTCGTGTTTTGCATCAAACCTAAAATTGTTTCTTTTTATAGATTATTGAGTAGATTTTTCAGTAACTCTAGCACTACCGTTAGCATAAATATATAATAGATATGTGGATATATACCTGAAGAGCAGAGGAAGAAGCCCCAAACTGGAAATCAGGAGGAAAGTCTTTCCTTTGAATAATAGGATGATCAGCAGGAACAATAGTTGAACCTGGAACCACTCCTCCATCTTTTACATAATTAGGAACAGCCACAGCTTCACATCTTATAAGATTCTTTCTAACAATAGTAGTAGTACTAGTAGTAGAAGATAATCTCAACTTTCCTGCTGCAAGAACATTATTATTTCCTGTGTTGATCTTGTAAGTATTGAAATGAGAGAAAGTTGAAGGACAATATTGGGGGAGAACAAAATTGAGGAGGGCCATGATAATTAAGCTAGCTAGAGAGAGAAACTAGAGAGAGAGTAAAAGCTTTAATTTGATTGTTAAAACCAAACTAGAGATTAATACTTTTGATTGGCACTGAGTAGGGGACTACTACTACTTGAGTTAGGGTTTTATAGAGATGGAATTACAAGGAGAGCTAGAACATAGCACCATGTGCATTTAATATTTTTTGTCTTTTTTTTTTAAACATTTTTATGCATGCTCACATTTTCAGTTCTTTTTTCAATAAGTTTGAAACTACATTCAGAATCCAATTTAAGATTTTAGTTGACTCGATCAAATCCTGATTGAAATCTGAGTATTCAATGGGTGATGATCATGTCTGATCTCTATTTAATGATTATGAATTAAGATAATAATTGACGGATCATGGAGGCAGGTACCATGTAGCAGGCTGCTGCCAGTCATCACGTGGGGATCGATCTCTCCAAGAATAATATATTAGATAAGAGGGAGGTTATTGCACCCCCCTCTTAGAATGCCCCTTTATAACGCTCCTTCGTGTGGGGCTTACATGTGATGTATCTAGGGAGCTAGTTTTTTTAGAGGATATTCTCCTCACTATGGATATCATCATATTCAAAAATTAGTTCGTTCTAAACTTTTAACCCCTTCAAATTACTTCTTAAAATTTGATAACTATTTAACTCCTCAAATAGTTACCAAATAGTTACTAATTTTTAAAGCTTAACTTTAAAGGATTAGAAGTTTTACAACGAAGTAATTTTTTAATATAATGATATACATAATGAGAAAAATACACTATAAAAAAATCAATCTGTTGATGCATCGCATGTAGGCTTCACAGGAAGGAGCTTTATAAAGAGATATTCTAAGAGGGGGTGCAATTACCTCCCTCATTAGATAATTCTGCGATCGATATCTCATCCATCCAGAACGTGCATATAATTTGGAGCAATTAATATTTCTCTTTAATTTGATGTATTCAATCGAGAATTCTAAATTCAAATCAACGTTATTTTAATTTTCCTAGGGTCCACATGCTTACGCACGTAGATTGGCATACAGAAGAAGAGTATATATGAGACAACATCTCTCTAGATAATAAAGTTGAACAATTCTACAGCAATCCTTACACAAGTTTGAATGGATGTGTAAAGTCCAAAATTCTTCGTAAATTGTGTATTTTCCAAATCTGGCACATTTATCATAAATTTCACACTTCGAGTATGAATTTCTGTATTACAACTTGTTGGAAACTTGTATTGGGTTGACCGTTCAACCGGCCGGGTTAACCGGAAAGAAGATGATTTTTGAGAACGGTAATGCTTGAGTTACAGCAAATTCCTACAGAATTTGCTACCACTCAAGCATCCAACGGTCAAAGTGATTTGCATCTCCTCGTATTTCGCATCCCATCCTAAAGTGTTATGAATCTCACCGTGAAATGTGCCTGCTGTAGCAAATTCGGTAGGGATTTCGGTAGCCCTAGNAAATGAAAGATTATATTATTAAGAGAGTAATTAGTGGATTTTTTTATCAAAAATAATTAATTGGTTAGTGTGATTAGTGGGTTCACTTTTCGATGTGTATGTTTCCATATTCTTTTTTTGATAAACATGTTTGTTTCTTTATGTCCTTGTCTTATGTTTTTTTAATAAGGAATTTATTTAACAAATTTTGATTAATAAAAAATTCTTATCAGTTAGGGTCAACCCGTTAACCCGTCGGATCAACCCGCTTAGGGTTAGGGTTTAACAAACTGACCCGTTTATTAAACGAGTCAGGGTTAGGGTTTAGTACTTTTGACCCGCCAATCCGCTAACCCGCCTAGGGTCGACCCGCGGATGACCCGTTGCCAGGTCTAATTGTATCTAATCGATAGTACTTTATTGACTATGAATAAAAAAAAAGTGTAAACTAATTTTTTAAAAATTACGTAAGATGTTCTTGTTCACCTTTTCGGAACTTGTTTTCTTTTTTAAGCTGGACAAAAAATGCAAGTTCATATATACTTGCAATTTTAAGAAATTTTAGATAGTTTGTGAGAGAAGAAGAAGAAATCTACCGGAGAAGAGTTCGCCGGCCACGCCGGCTATTAGGGTTTTTCAGATAAGAGATATGTTTGAACAAAATATTTTTAAAGGTTAGATTGTTTTTTAAAATTTTATCCCTTGGATTAAAAACATAAAGATTATAAAAAAAAGGAACTAAAATCTAAACCCTCCCAAAAAAAAAAATAGTAATATATGTTTTCCACATGGTCTCGTGTCACATTAGCGATATCCTAAGAGTATAGAAAGCATCTCTATTAAACTTCAAAGCCTCGTGGTTTGTTGTGGCTGAGTTTTCAATTAATTTGGATTTGAGGATGATCCAAGTGATGATTTTTATGGAGATTTTCACGTCCATGTTAATCATCTTTTACAAAAATATACATATATATGAAATTTTTAACCCCATCTAAAATTGATGTAAATTTTAATGATTTAAGATCGCAACTAAGGTTTTGTAGCCAATGGTAGAACAAGGTTTTTTTGGGCCAATGGAAAGATGATCAAAGGGTGCGAGAAAGATCTCTCACCATATATGATCATTCTCGTATAAAATCATTATGTTCTAAAATTTCTAACCCCAAACAAATGTTGGTTCGAATTAATAATTTTAATGGACGGATTATATATCATCAATTTTTTGAAGAGGTTAGAGGTTTTAAAATGATATGACTTTTTGTATGGATGATCTATGTGGTGAAGAGAACATCCTCTTAATTTTGTTGAATAGAGTGAGAGACCATTATGAGTGGGCTGGCAGAAGGGAAAATGTTGAGTAAAAGTAGGATATCTCTCTTTAATGGATTTTGTTAACATGTGCCCTTAGGGCACAAGATAAGCTTTTAGGTTTTGTGTTTTGTTTAATTTCTTAAGGTTGTCTAAATAGACTGATTTTTGGATATGTATGTTATTTATACTATTTGGATCATATCTAAAAAATCAGCTCAATCGGAGACCTCTAGCACCACGAACACTTAATTTAGACTTTAATAGTGTGAATGAACGGTTGATATTTAAAGTGATTTGTTTCGAGGGTTAGATATTTCTGACTGAGCTGATTTTTTGTAGACATCTTATAAATAATGATACTGTTATGTCCATAAAAATTCAACTGATTTGAAGACCTCTAACTTGCAAAAATAATTCCTTAAAAAATAACCTTAACGTGTGCCCTAAAGTCACACGTTAACGGGACCCCTCTTTAATTATAATCAGGACGTATTTATTGCGTATAAATTTCCTATAATTTGATACGGTGGGTCGTATCTTGAGGATATATGTCTCAAGATGCGTGCACCAGATATGCCGCGTGCAGAATCTTACTTCCGACTTGCACCTCATAATCATCAATTTAATGCACGAGTTCTTTTCTATTTTACCAAATCTAATTAAAAAGTGATGCTACATGTACACTTTGACATTAAAATTTGACAAGTAGGGTATTTTTTGTGAACATGTTTTTCTTACGGGTAATGCTACAAGCACCCCGGATTTGCACACAAAATTGTACCCGAGGTCTAATTTGGGTCTAATTTGAGTCTAATTTGGTTTAACGTGGGTCTAATTTTAGTCTAATTTGAATAAAATAATCAGAGGTATTAGCAAAGGTGCAAATCCAAGGTGCTTGTAGCATTGAGGTTTTCTTACTATATAGATCATCGTCACAAAAAACAGCTCATTTAAAACATCGGACTCAATAAAAAATTGATTGAAAGTTTATACTGAAGTAGAATTATTTTTCTCAATAATACATTGAGAATATATTGTCTTGTGAGGCCCACCTAGAGATGAATGAGGGGGCTCATTTTAAGTTAAGATATTCTCCCTATCATGTTGATCATCTTTACAAAAAAATTAGCCAATTCTAAAACTTATAACCCCATCATCTATAGAGTAAAATCAATAGTAAAATAAATAGCTCAAACCCTTTTGATTTTCATCTAATGAGTAACCCTAGGTCTCATAAACTACCCAACTGCTATGCCCAACTAGGAAATGATGCAACAAAGACACAAAATCGGCATAGCGAAACTGCCGAAGCAAGGATATTGGGTTCAAAGTTTAGACTTGGTATTATTTGTTCACGAGTCCCAAGAGCCAGGTCGTTCAAACTTCATACTAGCCTTTTTGAGTATAAACTCAAAAGGTTCTGCCCGCCTGATTCTGATCTTTTGATCTAGCCTAGAGTGAGTTAAAACTTAAAACTGAAAGAAAATTCGACATTCATGGATGTGTTGAAAGTTGAAACTAAATCTTATTATTAAATTATATTAAGACAAACACTACAATAACATTAATGAGTTAACAAAGAAAGATATTGAAAGGGAATTGAATTCTACTCTGATGTGGCAGCATCTCTGCAAACACATTCAAGTAAGTCATAAATGTACTATTTGAAGATACTGCCACATCAATGCTCTGAAGCGAAGTAATCAACAGAACGGATCGAATGCGAAGATCGGCAACTGAAAGAATCAATTATGTTCTTCATATTCATCATCAATTGAAGTTATCTTCTTTTGCAGCCCTTGAGAAAATGGGAGTACCACTTAGCGGATTTCTTTGGGTAGCGTTTGAGTTCGAAGGTGGAGTAATCGATGAAGTTAAGTCCGAATTAGGTAGCATAGTTGTTGGCATTATTTCCTACTTCCATGCAATCCAACAGTGCCCACACAATGTAACCTTTCACGTTCACCCCTTTCCTGTGTATATACATCCATTGCACCAATAATGAAGGTTAACAATCCATTACTCAAACGTTAAATACAGAGGATGGTTATTTTGATCGGTGTCGAATGTAAATATATATGTTTTACTGAAATACTGTCATGCCAGTTAAAAAAGTTAAATTGGGTTGTTTTGTTTGGCGAAGTAACATTATTCCTCTATAACTTGAGTTACACAACTATAAAATTTGGGGCGCCGTACCTAAGAGCTTCTCTAACTGCATTGAGGTGGCGCTTGATAAAAATGATTCGGCGCAGTGCTCTCTCTAGTGGAAGATCGATCATCGTTTCTAGGTTCACTAATCCCTGTTTCAAAATAATACAAGCCGTTGATTTTCCATCACAAAAGCAAAAAAAGACCAAGGACATCTCAAGAGGCCGGTTCAAGTTATAACTAGTTAAACTAACCATTCTCGGTGATGTAAATTTTAGGGTTTCCGTAATTTTGTTTCATAAAAATCAACACATTTCTGAGCCCATCAGGTGCAACGTAAATGTATGGATTCCCATTGACCTGCAATGCCAAAAAAAATAATAATAATCAAATTACGATGATACCCATGTTTTAATGTTTTACAATGTACTAGTGAAGGGTATTATTGTCAGTATCAGAAATCAAGAGTGAGGATTGGCTCTTACCGGTTGACCTATAAGCTTTCCGTTTCTTTCCACTGTGACAAAACACAAAATTAATGAAGTTACAAAAAAAATGGATGATGATGATGATCTTAATTAACTGAGTCCTAATAACATGCAAGAGTACGCCGTTTTTTTTTAAGGACATAAAAATTTTCAACACGCATCATTAGAAATCCCAACTAAATTAGCACCTCGTTAATTACATTTTGCTTCCAAATATTGATCGGCTTTGTAGCTGACTGGAACATCACTTGTGTTGAGAAAATATACCCTCGTCGTAGGTGATCAATCTACTTAGAGTTTTATCTCGATTGCGGAATGCAGGATCTTGGAAGTATATGAATGAATAAATAAATAATACTCACGAAGCAAATTAAGAAGAAATAAATAACTCACATGACACGCAAGATTTATAGAGGTTCGGAGGTAGTCCTACGTCCTCTTTGAGCCATACCAAGCCAATCCACTATAAAGAAGGAAATACAAGTGTACAAGGAGTTTACACTCACTACCTCTCTTCTCACAAGAGATTACACTCTAGAGACTATCTCAAGAGAGATTACACTCTCTCTATCTCTTCTCTCTCTCTTTCCCTCTCTTAGCTTATAGCTTAAACTTAGTACAAGACTTAGTAATAAATGAAGAAGAGGAGTTGCCTATTTATAGGAAATCTACCGAGACAATATATGAGCTTAGCTAATGTGAAAAGGAGTAGAAGAGACAAATGACGATAGTCAAACAAAGTGGCTGTTGGCAGCCTCTCTTGAAAGTGGCTGGAGTGGTTGCCTCCCTTCTAGAAAGAACCAGCTGGTGGGTTTCTAAAGAGAGCTCCACCGACTAACAATCTCCCACTTGGAGTCGAAAGAACCTCAACTCCAGAGCTGTAGTACACTATCACCTTCCCTTTTCAAACTGGATTGTCAGTGCTAACTGAATCTCCTTGATGCGGCTCACCTCCTTGTCTCTCAGAATAAGAGACCCACTGAAGCTTTGTAAAGCTTCAGTTTTTCCACTGTTACCCCTTTGGTAAACATGTCGGCTGGATTCTTTAAACTAAGAATCTTTTCGAGTAATAACTCGCCATCCTCCAATAGAGATCGAATGAAATGATATCTGATGTCGATATGCTTCGTCCTGGCATGATAGGCTGAGTTCTTGGCAAGATGAATAGCACTCTGGCTATCACTATACAGAACACTGTTATCTTGTTCCTGCCCCAATTCTGCTAACAAGCCTTTCATCCATATCATCTCCTTACTGGCTTCTGTAACAGCCACGTACTCTGCTTCGGTTGTTGACAATGTTACCAACTTCTGTAACCGTGAGTTCCAACTCACTGCAGTAGACCCTAGAGTATACACATACCCTGTCGTACTTCGCCTTCTATCAAGGTCACCAGCGAAGTCTGCATCCACATAGCCCCTCAGAATGGAGTCCCCCATTCCATAGCACAAAGGTACATTGGTGGAACCTTTCAAGTACCTGAAGATCCACTTTACAGCTTCCCAATGTTGCTTACCAGGATTGCTAGAATACCTGCTCACTACTCCCACTGCATGGGCAATATCTGGTCTTGTGCACACCATAGCGTACATAAGACTCCCAATAGCTGAAGCATATGGCACACTTGCCATATAATCCTTCTCTGCATCTGTTGTGGCGCTCTGCAACTTTGAAAGCTTGAACTGGCTTCCAAGCGGTATGCTGACTGGCTTAGCACCCTCCATATTGAACCTTTTTAGAACCCGTTCAATATATTCAGCCTGATTAAGCATAAGTGTTCCCTTAGACCTATCCCGGCTGATTCTCATACCGAGAATTTGTTGTGCTTCACCAAGATCTTTCATGGCAAACTCACTTGCCAATTGCGCCTTCAGATTCTTAATTGCCTGTAGTGAAGTTCCAGCAACTAACATATCGTCAACATACAATAATAAAATGATGTAACCAGATTCAAACCTTCTGGTGTAGCAACAGTGATCTGCGTTACATCTCGAGTAGCCACTTCTGTACATAAAGTTGTCGAACTTCTTGTACCACTGTCTTGGGGCCTGTTTCAAACCATACAAACTCTTTTTGAGTTTGCACACCATCTCCTCCTTGCTTGTTTCGATGAAACCAGCTGGCTGCTTCATATAAATTTCTTCATCAAGGTCACCATGAAGAAATGCAGTTTTTACATCTAACTGCTCAAGGTGGAGATCTTGTGAAGCCACTAGGCTAAGCACCACTCTGATAGTGGTCATCTTCACAACTGGAGAGAATATCTCGTTGTAGTCAATACCTGGTTTCTGCTGAAACCCCTTCACAACGAGCCTCGCCTTGTAGCGTGTGTCTCCATTTGCTTCGTTCTTTAGCCGATACACCCACTTGTTCTCTAACGCCTTTTTGCCTTTCGGCAACTTTGCTAACACCCAAGTGTCATTCTGTGAGAGTGAGTCCATCTCATCCTTCATAGCAAGTTCCCACTTACTAGAGTCTTTAACCTGGAGCGCTTCATCAAAATGTTCCGGTTCACCACCATCTGTAAGCAACAGATGATCCATTGTATTCATATACTTTGGATTCGGTTTAGGAGTCCGTGACGATCTTCTTGGAACGAACACCGTAGATGTTTCAGTCTGAGTACTTGACTGATCCTGTGGAGCTGTGGGAGGAACTCCCACTGCAGTTGGAACACCTTCCTGTTGCAGTTGAGGTTCCTCTTCCCGTGGAGCCTCTGCTTGTTCTTCCCCTTCCACTGTTCTACTTGTCATCCCTGTAACGTCACTCATGTCAACAAACTTTGCCTTGTCGACTTGAGTTTCTGATTCATCACATTGGAGCTGTGTTGCATTCCTGTCCTTATACAATGCATTTTCATTGAAGGTTACATCTCTGCTTCGGATAACCTTGTGACTCTCGTAGTCCCAAAACCTGTATCCAAATGAGTCACCTCCATAGCCTATGAAGATACACTTCTTTGCCTGAGGACCTATCTTTTTCCTCTCTGTAGGATTAAGATGAACATAAGCAACACATCCAAAAACTTTCAAATTAGAAAGGTTTACCTTTTTACCAGTCCAATCCTCTTCTGAAATCTGCATATCCAATGGACTACTGGGTGTCCGATTGATTAGATAAGCTGTCGTCTCTGTAGCATGTGCCCAAAAAGCTTCGGGCAATCCAGATTGCAATCTCATGCATCTGGCACGCGCATTTAGCGTCCAATTCATACGCTCAGCTACCCCATTTTCCTGTGGTGTCCCTAGGAGCGTTCTCTCCAAACGTATCCCACTAGTAGCACATAGCTGTAAGAATTCTTTTTTATCATACTCACCACCATTATCTGACCTTAAGCATTTAAGCTTTAGACCTGTTTCAGTTTCAACCAAAGCTCTCCATGTCTGAAACACATCAAACACGTCAGATTTATGTTTTATGAAATAAATCCATACCTTTCTCGAATGGTCATCGATGAAGGTAACGAAGTACTGAGCACCACCATAAGAAGTGACATCTGCTGGACCCCAAACATCTGTATGAACCAGATCCAGTTTTTCTTTCCTCAAGCTTCTGCCTCCTCTATTGAAACTAACCCGCTTTTGCTTTCCAAGAACACAATCTTCACAAAAACTTATCTCAACTGATTTTACCTTCGGTAAATGACCATCTTTATGCAGAATCTTCATATTCTTCTCACTGATGTGTCCCAATCTTCTATGCCATAAGCCGACGTCTTCCCCACCACTAGCCACTGCTAGAGTAGGTCCTTCTGAAGCCCGGTAGAGAGTACCACACATTTGTCCTCGAGCTAACACCATAGCTCCCTTTGTCACTTTCCAATGGTTTTTAGAAAAAGTGAACATCACAGTCATCATCACAAACTTGACCTACAGAAACCAAGTTTCTTCTCAGATTTAGAATATGTCTAACATCTTTCAGTTCCACGTTGAACCGTTGGCTTTCACGTTCACATCACCTTTGCCGATGATATCACACGCTTCATCATCACCAAGGAAGACTTGACCGAAGTACCCTTCCTTGTAAGAGGTCATGATCCCCTTATTACCTGTAGCATGGAAAGAAGCACCCGAGTCTACTATCCAAGACTCCTCTATGCTGTCCTCGGAGAGTAAAAGAAAACTCTCGGTAATCACATTGTTGTCATTTACCATGACTTTTACTCCATCATCTGCGGCTGCAACCACATTGACCTCCCTTTGTTGATCACCGTTGTTTCTACCATTTTTAGAACCTTTTCTGTCTGGACAGTCTTTCTTCAAGTGTCCTTCTTTGTTGTACGTCCAACACACACCTCTAGGTTTAGATTTTGATCTCCACCTAGATTTTCCTCTAGATTTGCCTCTAGATTTATCTGAATTTTTGTTAAAATTCCTGCCTCTATCATATTGCATGTTCAAGGCAGAGCCTGAAGAAGAGCTAGAAGCAGTATACCCTCGTTCTAGTCTCCTATCTTCTTCACCAAGTATCATAGCCGTTACATTTTCTAATTTTAATTTTTCATTCCCCGCCGAGTTGCTGATAGACGTGACAGCCGTATCCCAACTCGTTGGTAATGAAGACAATAACCTTAAAGCTTTGACTTCATCCGAAAATGTAATATCAACCTTGGATAATTGTGAAATAATTGATTTGAACCTTCCAAGGTGAACTGATACTGTCTCGCCTTCATTCATTCTTAAATTAAATAATTGTTCACATAACATAATTTTACCTGAAGCCGACGACTTTTGATATAGCCTTTCCAAAGTGTCCATTAAGTCTTTTGTTGTAGAAATTTCATCTACATTGTTGTACACTTCCTCCGTAAGGCACCTACGGATCACGCCCACACACTTGCGATCAAGAATAGACCATTCTTCATCATCGAGTTTTCCCTTCTTTTCCACTCCACGTAATGGAGCATGAAGATCTCTCTCGCATAGATAGTCCTCCATCTGGGACTTCCAAAATGAGAAATTTTTGCCGTTGAAAACTCGAACCCTTGCAACGTTGTCTGATTTATCATCCATGACTCCCACGCCGATGTTTACCACCCGCCGATGAATAGTACCGTATGAACAGTACCACTATTCACGAATTTACTATTCACGTGAATTGGTACTGTATTCACTATTCGTGGCTGAATTTACACCGTATGAATAGTAACACTATTCACGTATTCACTATTCACGGATGAATAGTACCTGCAGCTCTGATACCAGTTGTTGAGAAAATATACCCTCGTCGTAGGTGATCAATCTACTTAGAGTTTTCTCTCGATTGCGGAATGCAGGATCTTGGAAGTATATGAATGAATAAATAAATAACACTCACGAAGCAAATAAAGAAAAAATAAATAACTCACATGACACGCAAGATTTATAGAGGTTCGGAGCTAGTCCTACGTCCTCTTTGAGCCATACCAAGCCAATCCACTATAAATAAGGAAATACAAGTGTACAAGGAGTTTACACTCACTACCTCTCTTCTCACAAGAGATTACACTCTAGAGACTATCTCAAGAGAGATTACACTCTCTCTATCTCTTCTCTCTCTCTTTCCCTCTCTTAGCTTATAGCTTAAACTTAGTACAAGACTTAGTAATAAATGAAGAAGAGGAGTTGCCAATTTATAGGAAATCCACCGAGACAATATATGAGCTTAGCTAATGTGAAAAGGAGTAGAAGAAATAAATGACGATAGTCAAACAAAGTGGCTGTTGGCAGCCTCTCTTGAAAGTGACTAGAGTGGTTACCTCCCTTCTAGAAAGAACCAGCTAGTGGGTTTCTAGAGAGAGCTCCACCGACTAACAACTTGAACTTATAGGAAGAACTTCAGCATATCCTGAGGTATAGTAATTCACACCAATAAAATCGTATGCCCCTTTAACCATTTTTTTTCTGCTCATCTGTGAAACTTGGAAGCCTGTCATCGACTATAGCCTTCATGATGAAGGGGTAATCTCCGTACACTAGCGGCTCCAGAAACCTAATATTTTTAAGTGAATCAAGTCCATTAATTAACATCAACAACTTAATTAACATCATCAACTTATTTTCGTCCAACTGCATCGATCTTTTTAGGTGGCGCGCCGTCTTGTTATGGTCAAAATTAAGGAGCCCAGCCTAAAACATTATAAATTTGTTTGCCATGCAAGCCCTTTTCGCCAATTTCCCCTGAAATTTAAACAATATAATCTCTTTTCTTTTCTATTTTTTCTTAAGAGAAAGCCTTAAAAACTAATTAAATTAAGCATATAATTAACTAATATACATCCTTAATTTAATTTCTATATATGAGAGTTTAGAGATGGAGTGTGGACTAAGGCTGTGTTTGTTTTTTTTTTTGGCATCTGAATCTGACTCATCTGAATCTATTTCATCTTAATCTAACTCATCTTAATCTAATTCATATGAATTTTTTTCAAAACAAATAAAACATGTTTGTTTTTTGTAACTGAATTATTTTTCTAGATCGTATGTTGACATTTTTACCCTTGTAATCTCTTATACAATTCAGGATGGGGGGCAGATTTGTCCTCTTTATAAATTGTGTCCTGCTTCATAAGCTGGCTCCTCCTCTCTCTCCCTGCCCTCTCTCTCTCGATTTCTCTCTACCTCCCCTCTCCCCTTACTGTCTTTTTGTGGTTTCTCTTTGCCGTCGACCATTTCTGAAGCTGACGAAAATCTCAGGCAAAGCATCACATCTCTTTCTGAAAGTCTAAATTCGCCCTGTTAATGTGACTATGGTTAAGGATCACACTATCACCTAATTAAAAATTACTAAGGTGATAAGAGTACAAAAAAAATCTCTAACAAGAGTATTGACTTATTCGATTCTTAATATGCGGAATTAAGAACAAGAATCGAATATTTCAATCTCACAACAAGTATGAAAATATGCACAAGAGATTTTGTTAACGAGGAAAACCCAAACTGGGAAAAACCCCGGGACCTAGTCCAGCAAGAATCCACTAAAAGTTATTGAAAACTTACAACCCGATTTACCACTCGATGGACACGATTTACGACTCCCTCTACGCTCCAACAGCTACGGTGTACAGTTCTTCCACAAATTCGAAATCCACGAATTTGCCTCTTAGTAGATGATGATGCGTCTCCAACTTGAACTCCACAAGTCCCGCACCTTGAACCAATACTTGACTCCTCAAGTATATCACCACAAGCTTGAAACTTCAAGCTCAACCACCGGAAATCCACCGGCAACAAAACTCAGGTTTTGAGTTAAAATGGGAAGGATTAAAGCATGTACAACAAGCTTGGAAGCTAAAGAATTAGAGTTGAAACTCTCCAAGAACTTGTTGATAAATAGGGTGAATGGTTGATTAAACATTGATGGTTCAATCCCTATTTATAACTCAAAATGTCCAGCACAAACCCAGAAATCTCTAGGTTGTATTAGGTCAAAAGCTAGACACAATAATGGAGATGAGGAGACATTCCATTGATCCCTCATCCCATTTAGAGGTGTTCCCCACGCACCAATAATTTCCCTAAAACATGCTTAAGAGGGAATGTGCAAAAAAGTGAAAAGGAATCACTTTACAGCTCACGAAACAGCTGAAATCGCACATATCTGGGCGTTGGTTTCGAAACCAAGAAGGTTGGTTTCGAAACCAAAAAAGGCCTGGAATGATTTTCATAACTTTGGTTTCGAAACCAATATGTTTGGTTTCGAAACCAAAGACCATCTAACATCATTCTGTAGCTTTGGTTTCGAAACCAACAAGTCAGTTTCGAAACCAAAAACCATCTGTTGGCATTTTTCAGGGTTGGTTTCGAAACCAATATGGTTGGTTTCGAAACCAAAAACCTCCTGACATCATTTTTCAACTTTGGTTTCGAAACCAACCTCCTTGGTTTCGAAACCAACCTTTGGCCACAGTACAAATGGTCACAGTTTCCCGAAAAACCGTGGTATTCTGACAGCATTCTTTCAAACACTAGTTTTAAGGGGTTTTGACATCTTTTGCCATTCCGTACTTTCTCATATGATCTAATATGAACTAACCACCTATGGTATTGAGTTACTAAGTCACTTACCATCCTAAAATGAGTTCCGGTGGTTTCTCATATGATCTAATATGAACTAATCACCTATGGTATTGAGTTTCTAAGTCACTTACCATCCTAAGATGAGTTCCGGTGGTTCTCATATGATCTAATATGAACTAACCACCTATGATATTGAGTTTCTAAGTCACTTACCATCCTAAGATGAGTTCCGGTGGTGAGTTGAGCTTCTTGGAGTCTTTGCTTCGCAACGAACCGAATGACTCACTAACTCTAACTCAAGTTACATTGACCATCTTGAGTTTACCTTTGACACGAAATTCGACAAATATGACATGAGTGAACTCATGGACCTAACAATCTCCCCCTTTGTCATTTTCGTGACAAAGTCATACATAAAAAAATAGTATAAAGAACCTTCCCCATTACAACTCGTATTTTTTTACACATGACACTACAACGGAACAGCTTTTTTGCGACGCTCCAAAGCGTCGCAAGTAATCAAGAAAGCGTCGCAAAAATGTTCTTGCGACGTTCATATTTCCG
>MVGT01003111.1:421568-454189 GCA_002174775.1 Macleaya cordata | reverse complement strand
CTCAGTCAAAAAGTACAAGAGAGTTTGCACCTCATAAGCGTGGTTCGACCAAAAGTGCGGGTGCTACACTGGGTAGAGGTGCCCATTGGGTCGTGCTGGGCCGGCAAGGCACGACCCTGAAGTGGGTTGGGCACGCACGAAGCCAATGGGCCCGACTCAGATTTGTGTTGGATCGTGTCGTGCCAAGACACATTTCTGGTCAGCCCAGCACTCTAAGATCTCGTTCTGGGTTGTGCCAGCCTAACGTGCTATGGGTCGCCCATTAAAAAATTTTGCCCCCTTTTTTTAAAATTTTGATTGTTAACGAGCCAGCTCGTTGTGCCTCAACGGGCCAAAATCAGTAAAATATTTGTTTTTATTTTTTTTTCCTTTTGTTTAACATTTATTCCTTATATAAAATTTAGTAAATGTTTAGTTATTAAAAACTTTTTGTATAAAAATATTTTAAAACCTAAAAAATTACATTAACAACTTGTGTTTGATAGCAAGGAAATGTGTTCCACGGAAATAGGTTCATTTCCACCACTTCCATGGAATTAATTCCTTGGGAGGCCAAAGAAACCTATTCCATGGAATTACATTAAAAACTAACTATTAGCCACACTTTTAAGTAACTGGGCCCCATTTCTATGGAATTAAAAATATAAACAAACGGCGGAATTTGTATTGTTTCCGCGGAACTAACCCATTTCTATGAAATTCAAATGCTATCAAACACAGCTAATAAATTATGTAATGTATTAAAACTTTAAAATTGGAACACCGAGTTGAATAAAATTAACTAATAAACTTTATTTATTAATATTAATTTTAAATTGAGTACAAAAATTACATTAAAAAGGTGAAAATTGCATCACTATAGTTTGAGAACATCCAACTAGGTTGGTACCCACTCAACTATCAATCATTTGCATTGCTGTAACCTCTATAAGTTATTTAAAGAAAAAATTTACATTAATATTAGTAAAAAAAATTATATATAATTTAAATTCTATTCATTATCAGTTGTTGCATCTAAATTTGAAAATTCTTTCGCCAATTTATCATAGATTTCTTATTCTCTGTTTTCTGAATCGTTCCAATCCTTCAAGCAGATCAAAGCTTCTAAGATATCTGGATTTAGTCTGGTCCTTTTCTCGTTCAATACTCTGTCACCTGCACTAAAAGCAGATTTTGATGCTACTGCGGACACTGGAAGAGTTAGTCAATCACATGCCATGATGGAAACTATTGGGTAAGCCTGACCTTGTACTTTCCACCATTCCAAAATATCAAAACCACATGCCCCTTCTGCAATTTTAAAATGTGGAGCCAGAGTTTCCAAATAAGAATGAAGTTATATTTTTACAATTGTACCACTTACACTTGCCATTTGATTAGTGTCGACAAGTAATCTCCAAGAAGCATCTCTAGTTTTAGTGGTTGGTGGTGGCATCATAGTTGTACTTTGTACATTACCATAAGTTATTTTATAATAAGTATATAATTATTTAACAAAGTTATAATACTTTCAAATGTATCATGCATTTCAATGTGTAAAATATTACAAATGCCCATAATTAGTGTGATAGTACCATTCAATTTTTTTTTTCTAGGGTCTATTGTAGATGCTAAATAATAAATAGGTGGGATATGTTCCCAATATTTTAGAAATTTATCTTCTATTTTTCTACAAACTTCATTGTAAATTACATATGTTCTACAATCTTTAAAAGCTTCTGCAATATTATATAGTTGGTTAAAAGCAATACAAGTAGTAGGATAATAAATACCAAACAAAGCATTTGTTGCATTATAAAATATTTCTAAGAAGTCAGAAAAATTAGATGCATTTTCAAAATCTACCATGGCTAAACTTGAGTAACCATGTTGATTATAATAATCCATATTTACTGTTTCATAACCTTCACATGGTTTCAACATAAGATAAGTTGAGTTCCAACGTGTATGTATATCAATTTTAAATTTTGTAGGCTTCAAATTATAAGTTACACACTTTTTTAAATGCTTGAAGTCTAGAAGGTGAAGTAACAATAAAAAGAATTGCTTCTCTAATTTTATCAATAAATTTAAGATCTTTATCATCACTAATTATTTTTATTCCATCTTAAACAATTAAATTAATAATATGGCATGCACATCTAAGATGAAATAATTGTCCTTGATAAGGAGGCCTAAAGCTACGTTTAAAATATTCAATTGCATTAGTATTAGCATTATGATTATCAAAACTAATACTAACATTTAAATGCAACATTATATTCATTAAGAATGCCTACAACATATGTATATATATATATATATATTTTGACCGTTACGATATATATATATATTTTGACCGTTATGATGATATTCTACTGTAACGAGGGCAATAATTTTTTTGATCAAAATCTAATTTGTATTAATATAATGGGCAGTAAGAAAAAGATAACCAATTTTATTAATACCAATCCACATATCAGAAGTAAAAGAAATTGCACTAATATGGTTAGCTAATTCATTAATTATAATTTATTTTTGGGTTAATTTAGTTTACCTCCCAGAATAATTGGCTAATCGGACTTACCCCCTCAAAGATCAGATAATTAACTTACCCCCTCAAACTCACGGTTTCCGTGATTCTGCCGGTAGAAAGCACATGTGTGTCTCGCACTCTCTATTTTTTTTACGAAAATACCCCTCACGCTTTACTCACGTGTAATTTAGTTTACCCCCTCAGAATAATTGGCTAATCGGACTTACTCACCCCTCAAACTCACGGTTTTCGTGATTCTGCCGTTAGAATGCACACTTACGTCTCGCACGTGACTTTTTTAAGTTTGTCTAATTTACTATTCCCAAACTACCCTTACACATGGGTCCCCAACCCTTGCAAATAAAAAAGATGATCGTTGCTTTTATCCAATATAAATTTAGCTTTACCCTAACTCTAAAATGGGTGGAAAGGGTACTTTCAGTAGTCGTCAAAAGGTAAACACAATCTTATTTCTTCCAAGGTTGTTAAAAGTTCATTTTCTTTTAACAGTAGGGGTAATTCAATTATTTTAATTACAGTAGGTGGTAAGTTGATTTTTTAAATTTTTTAAATTTATTTTGCTAATTGAATTCCTTTTCTTTTTTGTTTGTAAGGTTTGGAGACTCATGTGTAAGGGTAGTTTACGAATAGTAAATTAGAGAAGCAGAGCGTGCGAAAAAAACGTGTACCTTTTAACGGCTGAACACAGAAACCGTGAGTTTGAGGGGAAAAGTTAATTATCTGATCTTTGAAGGGGGGAGGGTAAGTCCAATTAGCCAATTATTCTGAGAGGGTAAACTAAATTACACGTGAGTAATGCGTGAGGGGTATTTTCATCAAAAAATAGAGCGTGCAAGACGCACATATGCTTTCTAACGGTAAAATCATGGAAACCGTGAGTTTGAGGGGGTAAGTTAATTATTTAATCCTTGAGGAGGTAAGTCCGATTAGCCAATTATTCTGGGGGGTAAACTAAATTAACCCTTAATTTTTTCCTAATAAAAACCTCCATAGTATCACTTCTAATAGTGTTTCTACTAACTCTACTACATCCGGGTTAAAGATAATTCTTCACCCAACTCTCTAATCTACGATCTTCTCCAAAAGTAAATGGTTGCTCAGCCCCAGCTATATAAATTGCTAACCTCTCTCTCATTTTTTTTTCTGGTTATATATAAAATTTGAAATTCCACTAGTACCTACCTTGAGCTGGGATTGTGTTGGGTCATTTTGATTAGCATATTTTGGAACACATTGTTCCATGTGTCTTTTTAAGTGGCATGTGCCACTTGCTGATTTAGCCGAATAGATTGCATTACATAAATTACATATTGCTCTCTTTTCTAATTTTTCCTTGTGTGAAACTTCTTTAATTGTAAAAAATTGTCATACTTCTGACTTTTTTTGTCTTTTAGATGAGGTGGCACAAGAACTACCTGGGATACCTTGGTTGGAATCTTGAAGGGGTGACATTAGAATCATAACCTCATAGAATTGTTGTGCATCCATATTTATCAATTTATGTAATAATATGTAACAAGAATAAAAAAAAACCTCAACTAAATGTGAGAGAAACTTGAGAATTGAAAGAAATTTTGAGATGACAACCCTTGATTTTGAGCTAACTTGCTTGAATTTGAGTTAATGGCCCTTGATTTTGAGTAATCTTGCTTGATCTTGAAGTGTTAGCCCTTGATTGTTGTTGATGTGAGTTAGAGAGAGATTTTGAGTGAGATTTGATGAAAAGAGTAGATTTGTGATTTTTGTGATGAAAATGGGCGTGGGGTTTTAGTATTTATAGAGGGTGGGGGTACCACGTATGGACCAAATTACCCCTAGAAATAGCTATTTTTTGGATGTTAAGGGGCGTAATTTGGTCAAAATAAAAAATTAGCCGTTGATTTGTTGATGGGCCATTGTCGTGCCTGGGTCGTGTCGGGCCGTGCTTTGGCCCATCGTGCCGACCGTTAGGCACGTAACGGTTATATTCGTGCTGTGCTTCGTGCCGGCCCATCGTGTTGTGCCTATACGTGCTGGACTCATGCTGGGTCCGTACTGTGCTGAGCTATGTGCCGTGCTTGGGCTGAGCTTGGACAAAATCGTGCCTGGGCCGTGCTCGTGCTATTGGGTTCAAGAGGCCTGCCCAGCACGGCCTAGCCAATGAGCCATGCCAACCCAGGCACGAAATGGGGTGGGCTGGGCTAGGCCGCCAAAAAGTCGTGCTGAGGGAATAATTTTGAGGCACAGCACGGCCCAATTGACACCTCTTAAACTAGGGGGACGTTTTAAGTTAGACAGGTGGAACGAAATTTTGGCCAAAACTTTAGGATGTATCAATGTCCGTAGGTGCGAGAATTGATTCACGTGTGCGGGTATTCAAAATTATTCAAAATTTGAATACGTGCTTCCAGCACGAGCAGTAACGGTACATTTTTTTATTACGTAGTTTGTACGCTATTAGCTTTAACGGTCAAATCAAATGAACCCGTCTTTCTATTTTTGTTGCTCTGTATTTCTATTTCAATCTCTATAAATCTCTCTTCCGCCTCTCTCTCCCCGCTCTTCTCTCTACAATACTCTACAATTCTCTCTCCTGTTGTTCTCTGAAACCCTCTCTGCACTCTGAATATCCAATGAAGTTCTGCTTTCTCTTGGCTTACTTTCAGAATCGTAAAAGTTCAAAGGTAACTCCAATTTCTTCCCTCTCTACAAGATTGTTCTGTTCTATCGATGTGATTTTGATTTTTAAGGGCAAGTTCAATTAGAGTTTGGGGGGCTGTGCAATCCCTGTTCTTGTTTCTGGGTTTTCTTTTTTGGGATTTTTTGAGTTTGTATTTGAAACCTACTCTCTACAGATTTGTTCTGTTCCATAGAGAGTTTAATTTTTAAGGGCAAGTTCAATTAGAGTTTGGGGGGCAGTGCAATCCCTGTTTTTGTTTCTGGGTTTTGTTTTTTTAGATTTTTTGGGTGCTGTTCAAACAAGATTGTGTTATTGTTTCTTGGTTTTGTTTTTTTTGTGATTTTTTGGGTTTGTGTTTGAAACCTATTCTCAACAGAAGTGTTCTGTTCCGTAGAGAGTTTAATTTTTAAGGGTTCAGTTCGATTAGAGTTTGGGAGGCTGTGCAATCTCTGTTTTTGTTTCTGGGTTTTGCCTTTTGGGTGCTGTTCAAACAAGTTGTGTTTGAACCCACCCGTTAAATCTTTTTGGGTGTTTAAATTTGTATGTAATTTTTTATGGGATTTATTGATTGTTGCATTCATTCGGTACCAATTAAAAGTTTCATTGTAATTTATGGCAGTGAAGGAGGCATGTCGACTTGGAATCATTCTCCTGCTACTGGTAGACCTTATTTACATGGTAAGATCTTATCAAATATTCTTTTTTTTTTGTCTTTCTTTAGTTGATACTTGTATCTAAAAAGAGTTTCATTGGGTTGATTGGTGTTAACATTCCCCTGTAATTAAGTTGTTAGAGGAAAAAACAAGTATTTGGCTGTAATTTGGAAACTTTTTTTTGTAAACCTGTGTGAATCTTGCAAAAGTGCTACTTGGACACTGAATTCTGTTTTCTTACAGGAACAAACGGGGGTTATTTTGATATTCAGCAGAGCAATGGTGAACATGGACGCCATCAAATTACCACAATGAACAACTGGAACTACGCAGTTCAGCAACCTTCGTTGCACTCGCACTACCACCACCACCACCAACATCACCAATGGCTTAGTTATGGTTTGGAGACACAACAACCTAGCTTTAGGGGTATGGGATCTTTACCATCCTATGGCGTCGGGATAAATAGCTCTAACGATCATGGAGTACATCAGACAACTCCAGAACGCAACAACATTTCCCGCCTAAGAACTCTATTTGTAGATGTAATTTTTTTTTTATTTTCTTTTTTTTGTACATTGCTCGCCTCTTTCATTATTGATTTATTTGATCTCTCCATTAACTGCAAATTAATTTGTCATATGTTGATGTGCAGGGGGTAGCCATATTGGATATTCCAGGCTCCAGTGAATTAAGGATTTCCATTGACCAACATACAAACGTGCAGAATACAAGAACACCTCCGGAATACAACAACGCCTCCCGCCTAAGAACACTTCCAGAAGATGTAATTTTTCTTTTCTTTCTTGTATTTTCCCTAGTCACTTTGGACTATTAACTTTTTGATCTATCACTATGAACTGCAAATTGACTTGACATATAATGTGCAGGGGGTTGCCATATTGGAGATTCCGGGCTTTAGTGATTTTAGGAATCCCACTACCCAACACAGAAACATGCAGCTGGATATAGATGACATGTCTTATGAGGTAAAAGTGTGTTTTTTGTTTGTTGGATTACTAGTACTACATATTTTTTCCAATCACTAAGGCAAGGAAGAGTTTTGTTTGTTTGGTTAAGAACTACAAGTTCTTTATTTTCTCACTAAAACATGATTTTAGAAGTTACTCGTCCAAGGAATTTGAAATCTGTTTGTGTGGGGTATTCGAATTTTTAAAAGACCACCACTTTTGCTGTTGTTTCGGGCAAAATGTCATGGAATTGTGGCAGTTTACTTGACCTGTATTATAAATCTAAGATGGTTATTAATATTGCAACTGCAGGAAGTACAACTACTGGAGGAAAGGATCGGCACTGTACCAACTGGGTTGTCAGAAGAAAACATATCAAGTTGTCTGAAGACTCGAATTTACCTTGCATCTACGACTTCTTCCTATTTGAATGAGTCTGATGCAGACCTGGAAGAGGAGAATGAAACCTGCATTATATGCCAGGTAATAATTGTTCATCATATACAGTTGAACATTTACTTGAAGTTGGTATTTGATTTGTTCTGGTGCTAGCAAATACTGGTTGGTTGATGTTGGGTTTTTGTTTAACTATTACAGGCTGAGTACGAGAAGCTGGAAAAGATTGGAGCTCTGAATTGTGGACATGAATACCATTTAGACTGCATAAAGCAATGGTTGCTGTTGAATAACATCTGCCCAATCTGCAGAAGATCAGCTCTGTCTGACTGACTAATTGACCATGGAAGACAAGAATGGATAAACAAATGGAGATGAAGGCCAGAAACACTTGTTTTTGGTGCTAATCTATTGTATTATAACAGATCTGTGTTTTTATTCACTGTTGTATACTTGTATGTAGTACGTTTTCATTCGATTTTTGTAAAGTCATTTGCTAGATAAATGATTTTATTTTTTATGTTTGTAATGTAATTTTTTTTTTAATCTCAAATGTGAATAAAAGAATAAGTGTTCAACTTGATTTTTCCTTGGGTAATTGGTTATCTAGTTGAGAAGGCTGCTAGACATGGCAATTGCTTTATGAGATTACATTCCTTATGAGGTAAACCACAATGTGAAATTGTAGGTTGTTTTTCTGAGGGATAATGGCCAAAACATCCAATATATAACTTTTTTAATCCATTTAATACACAAGATTTTTAATAAGACTGAAATACCTTTTTAAAGCTTTTTGAATCCGTTTAGTCTTTTTTAAACTTTTCTAAATCTATTTAGTCCATTCCTTCCTTTTTAATGTTCCTGTTTTATCCTTATTATATTTCTCAATCACCTTTTTGTCTTTTTCAAACTTGTACAGCTGTACGAGAGAGAAATGTAGTTATCTTTTTCGTTTTAAACTTTAAAATGCTATATCTCTTCAACTAAAATTCGGATTTTGACAAAATTCATATATTTGGAAAGCACTTTTTGAGATCTTTGAAACTAGACCAGTCAAGAATGGTTTTTGAAAAAAAAAATTCACGAAATTTATTCATAGATCTACAAAAATATTTTTGCATATGCTAAATCATTAGGTGAAACATTTTTGCATAGATCTATGCTAAATCATCTGTGAAACATGATTTTGCATAGTTCTTGCAAAAATATTTTTGCATAATTCTATGCAAAAATATTTTTGCATAGATCCATGTTGAATTTTTTCTTCTTCTCTCTTCTATCTCTTTCTGTTCTTTTTCCTCTTCTTTATCTTTCCTTTCTTTTCTTTCTCTCTCTCTCTCATGTCCCTCTCTTCTCTCTCTATCCTCTCTTTTCCTTCTTTTCCTTTTTTTCTTTCTTTTTCCTTTCTCTTTTTTTTTCTAATCAGATCTTTCTCCATTCTCTCTTATTCTCTTCTCTCTATCTCCTATATTTTCCATCTTCTCTATCCCGATCTCTATCTCTCAGTGGTGATGGTAGAAACTATATGTCTTTCTTTCTCTCTCATCATCATCAAGATCTTTTGTTGACTGGTGAGTGATTGATCAATCGAAGCAAAAGAAACAAGTGAAGATCGAAAGCAGCAAAGCTTATTAATGTAGAGAGAGAAACAAAGATTCTTATTCGGTCAAATTTTGATTTCCATAGCTAATTAGTTAACGGGCAGATCTGTCTAAATTTTATTTTTGGACTAAATAGATTCATATAAAATTTGGTGGACTAAACAGATTGAATTAAATTCATAATGGATGTATTGGACGATCTCCTTTTTTGTATTGTTGGAGCACTATATTTTTATCCCAATCACTAAGGCAAGGAATATATTTTTTTTTTCGGTTTATACCTACAATTGGCCCTTTATGTTCGCATTAAAATGTGATTCAAGCAGTTACTCATTCAAGCAGTTTACCTCACTTACTGCATAAGCAATGTCAGATCGTGTGTGGGACAAGTAGATGAGCTTTCCTACTAATCTTTGATCTCTCTCTTTGTCCACGGGAGTGTCTCCAGCATCTTCTCCCAACTTATGGTTTTGCTCAATTGGTGTGTCAAAGAGCTTACAACCAACATCCTTGTCTCAGTTAGAAGGTCTAGGACATACTTTCTCTGAGAAACAAATATTCTCTATCTCAAAAGTAGCATAGAACTCGCAAGTCATTGACCTCAAATTCCTTCTCTAGGTGCAACTTGAACCGCCCCTTTCGTCCACACATCATCAATAGTCACCATAATTCCATCAACATACACAATAAGGGCAGTAATTTTCCCTTGAGATGAGTGTTATAGGGTATTATCTGCATGACTTTGATGATATAAATACCTCTGCATACATTGGGTAAGTCTGCCAAACCATGCTCTCGGTGATTGTTTTAGGCCATGCATGGACTTATTTAACTTACACAAACTTTCCTTTGCTAATGGATGTCTTAAGGCTTGAAGGAATGTCCATGTATATTTCTTCCTTTAAATCTCCATTTAGGAAGGCATTCTTCACATCAAACTATTGAAAGGGCCAATCATTTGCAACTAAGGATAATAAGACCCTAATAGTAGTCTTCATCTTTACAATAGGTGCGAAAGTTTCTTGGGAGACGATCCCTTAGGTTTGAGTATAGCCTTCGGCCACTAACCGTGCCTTATAACTGTCCACTGAGCCATCTGCATTGTGTTTCATAGTAAAAACCAATGTTTTAAAAACCGGCCCGGTCATTGAACCAGAAAAGTCATTGGGTTGGGTCAAATCAGGTCAACCAGTGGGTTGACCCAAATAACCCACTAAAGAATTGTATATTATAAACATGAATAATATATTATAAATAAAAAAGCTTATGAAAGTAAACAACAAAAGCTACCTAGCTTAGATGGTAAAAAAGTCCATTACTCAAAGTTCCTAGGTTCAAACCTTTCTAGATGCAATTTTTTAAAATATATATTAAGACCCAATAAAAAAACCGGACGGTTCACTTGGGTTTCTGGTTCAACCGTCTGGGTCAACTGGTTCAAGCAAAAAAAACCGGTTTTTTAAAAATTACTGGGTCGGTGTTGAACCAACCCAGTTTTTGGACCGGGTCACCGATTTTCCGGTTGAACCGGCCGGTCCGGTCCGGGTTTTAAAACATTGGTAAAAACCCACTTGCAACCAACTGCCTTTTTTCCTTTAGGTAACTCAACTAAATCCAAAGTGGAGTTCTTTTGAAGTGCTTTCATCGTTTCTGCCATAGCTCCTTTCCACTTTGGATCATTAAGAGCATCCTGTAGTATCTGAGAAACATACATCGAAGATAACTGGTTTACAAAAGCAGTATAAAATGATGAAAGGCTATAATACCTTGAATTTTTGGGTACCAGTTTGGGTTTGGAATAACCCCAATACCTGTGTTTGAGTCTATTTGTGCTTGCCTGCGCTTGTGTATGTGCTTATGTTTTTCTCTTGACTATGACTTTTACCATTTAGTTTGCATGCTAAATTAACCTGATGCCATATTAATTTTATTATGAATTACTTGTTGATGATAGATGTTGAATTTTACATTACAGAGATGTAATATGTTTCTCTCACTTGCCTATTGTATAAATAACTATTAAAATTATACTTTCATGTCAGGTTATGTATAGAGGGCATTTTGGTCAAATTACACTCTTGACACATCTTGAACACGAATTAGAAACGTTACTAAACTATTTCTATCCTGTACCCAATTTCATGACCACCATTGCATTTTACTCACGAGACTTAATATTTATTTACTGACTCTTTAAAAATTTGGAACGAAAAATAATAAACTTTCTCTCTTTCCAGCTGTCTACTTGTCTACCTTTATAAATTAAGAAAAGTGGTAAAATTAGTAATATATGTAAGTAAAAGATGCATATCAGTTTCCAAAAAAAAATAAAATATTATTATTTGTTAAAAAAAAGACTAATTAGCCAATAAGCACAAAGCACCCAATAAAAGATGTTTTAGACAATTGACCAAACTGTAATAAACAAAATTGGGATATTTGGTAGAAATTATTATTATTAATTTTTTTAATCTTTTTGGGTCTCTCCCTCTATTTTCTCTCAGTTCTGAAAAAACCCAAATCCCCCTCCTTTGACGAAAGGGGAGTTTTGTGAAGCCATAAAACCCTAAATATATATTTACAGAATAAGAGGAAGACGAAGGTAGATCTGGAAGTTTATTTTTTAATCTGTACACCCGATCTGCCTATTTCGTTCTTTTTTCCATCGCGATTTACAGATTGCAGGGTCGCATCCGAGAATTAAAATACCGTCGACGTTGATCTTCTGCAATCATCTTTACGCTTGTAGATCTTATTTTTCTCAACAATTTTTGCAGTATCAGCTAAGAGATTTCTCTCTGAGATGCTAGGGCAAGGAACTAAACTCTGTAGAAAAAATGAAATTCTTTAAAAAAAAGGTCTAAATTTACCCTAATTTGTTCTCGAAATTAAATCGATTGTCTATATAACCAGGACGATGATCTAAATGTCAGTCGAGTTGAAGCTCTAAATCAAGCGTTCATTTACAGACACAAAGACATTGATATAAAGTTATCCAAACATGATGATCAACAATTTAACCTAATTGATGTCGCCAATCATTCTCTACACTTAAAACATGACACAATCGAAAATCCGATCATCATCAATAAAAAAACCCCTTTCTAAAACATCTAATTTTCTTTAGTAGGTATAGTGGAGAAAAATTTGAGATAAAAGTGAAAGGCGAAATACAATAGCAGAATCAACTTAAGTTTTAGTTCAACTTCTCTCTCTCTTCAATTGTAGGTCTCAATTTGCTAAAGCAGGTTGGGGTTGCTAAAGGATGTCTAAACTTGCTAAAACAAGTCTGAAGTTTGCAATTGCAGGTTTAAATTTTTAATTACAGGTTTGGACTTGCTAAAGCAAGTCTGAACTTGCAATTACAGGTCTGAACTTACTAAAGCATGTCTGAACTTATAATTTTAGGTCTGAACTTGCAATTGCAGGTCTAAACTTTTAATCATAGGTCTGATCTTGCTAAAGCAAGTCTAAACTTGCAATTGCAGGTCTGAACTTGCTAAAGCAGGTTTGGACCTCCAATTGCAGGTGTAAACTTGCTAAAGCAAGTTTGAACTTTTAAAAGTGAGCATGGACTTGCAATTGCAGTAATTGCAGCTCTGAGCTTGCTAAAGCAAGCCTGAACTTGCAATTGCAATTTAGAACATGCAATTGCAGGTATGAACTTAAAATGACAATTCTGAACTTGTAATTGTAGGTCTGGACTTTTAATTGCAGGTCTGAACTTGCAATTGTAATTCTGAACTTCCAATAGCAAGTCTTAACTTGCAATTGCAATTTTGAACATGCTTAAGCAGGCCCAAACTTCCAATTACAAGTCTGAACTTGCAATTACAATTTTTAACATGCTTAAACAGGTCTGAACTTGCTAAAGCAAGTCTGAACTTGCAATTACAATTCTAAATTTGCAAAAGCAAGTTTGAACATGCAATTTGCAGATTTAAATTTGGTAAAGCAAGTCTGAATTTGCAATTGCAAGTCTGAACTTACTAAAGTAGGTCTAAACTTGCAATTGCAGGTCTAGACTTACAATTGCAATTTTGAACTTGCGATTGCACCTTTGGACTTTTAATTGTAGGTCTGAACTTTCTAAAGCAAGTCTGAACTTGCAATTGCAGGTCTAAACTTGCTATAGCAAGTCTGAACTTGCAATTGTAGGTCTCAACTTGCAATTGCAATTTTGAACTTGCAATTGCAGGTCTCAACTTGCTAAAGCAAGTCTGAACTTGCAATTGCAATTCTGAAATTGCTAAAGAGGGTATGGACTTGCAATTGCAGGTCTGAATTTGCTAAAGCAAGGCTAAACTTGCAATTGCAGGTCTGAACTTGCTATAACAAGTTTGAACTTGCAATTGCAATTCTGGACTTCCAATTGTAAGTTTGAACATGTAAAAGTAAGTTTGAACATGATGATCAAGACCAATAAAACAGAACATTTGATAAATAAAAAGTTGGGTAAGCTTACAAAAATCGCATAAGCAGAAGTGAACACATAAGCAGAAGTGATATAATCGCATAATCTTTTTTTGTTTATACGATTTCCGTAAGCTTAATCAACTTTTTATTCTCTATTTTATTGGTACTGGTCATCATACAATTTTAAACTTACTTTTGCAAGTTTAGAATTGCTTTAGCAAGTTTCAGACTTGCAATTGCAAGAGAGAGAAGAGAGAAACTTGACCTAGGATTAAAACCCAAATAGATATTGTTACTGTATATCTCCTATAACTTTCTACTCGTAACTCAGAATTTTCTCCACAGTCACTACTTTCGAAGGAAATTCGATTTTGCATAATTTTTACAGAAATAGTTGAAGTCCAATTTTTCTCTTAAAGGAGTCAAAAATCATCTTCTTTATTCTCACACGATGGTATTACGAGATTTAAGGTTATAAAACATGAGCAAGGACAACTTAGGTATTTTTTTTAGAAATCATTCACACATTTTTTTATTTTTAGAGACTAAATTTATAAAATTATAATTTTTTAAGGATTAAAATCATAAAATCTAAAAAAACAAGGACTAAAAGTCCAAAATTATTTTGGGGAGGGATTAAAATCATTGGTCAGCTGAAAAGTAAAGATCTTTTTTACATTTTCTATTAAAATTTTTGCCACGTCATAGGATGACGTGATCAAGCCTGCGCAAAAGTTGAGGCGCCACATGAACTTCAAATGTTAAAATTGTAACATTGACAGCACAAGCACAAGCAGATCTCTGTTCAAAGAAAAGAAAAAGCATTCCGTGAGAAGATCTCCATGTACGTGTAAACAACTCGACCTTGCAAAAACAATGGACGATGCAGAGCCTACATACGTAGTGTTTTTATCAACATCACGTATAACGCCATCGCCATTGGACCTTGTGGCGTTTGACATCTCCATCCATGTTCTATATTGGTCTACTCATGTGTCCCACCTTGAGGCCGTGGCTTATGGTGTTTGGCATCTCCATGTTCTATATTGGTCTACTCATGTGCCCCACCTTGAGGCCGTGGCATAGGATAGTTGGACACCCGAATTGGAGTAGTATTTTCATTATATTTCTATTTTTTAATGTGACTAGGAGTCCCTTCAAGCATATGTAAGATTATAAATGAAGAAAATTATTTTGATTACTAGTTTATTTTATCTGGGTAAGATTCAAAATTTGTTCTTATCATAATGATTGTCCTAACATATTATCTTCTTCTTGAATTGGTATTTTACTTGTAGAACTCAAGCCAGAAACAATTGACTCAGGTTTATAATTCTTGTATCTCATTGCTTTTATTAGATTTCAGAACGTCCGATCCAGATGAGTCAACTTGGTAACAGACTCAAAAGATCCAAATATCTCTGATACAAAGATTTAAAATCATGACCAACTTATCAGCAATTGAAACCCTTCAAATCTAATAGTAGAAAAAAGTGAGATCCAAAAGTACATAATTTTAGAGAGATAACAAGAAGATGCTTTATTAATAACATGTAAAACTGTATAATCACATAACAGGGATTTTGCTTTCCATAAACAAACTCACTATTTTCGCCATTATCAGCCAACCACAAACACTGAAAAAGCAAAATCTAATGTTGCTTCTGCTTAGACGTGAGTTCTTTCACCCTCTCCTCTGTAGCTTTCAATGCTTCTCCAATGATGCTTATTAACTGAAATAACACTTCTCAACCATTAGTGAGGTCAAATAGTAAACAAGTCTCTTATGTAACGCAATAACATACAAAAATGAAAAAAAAAAAAAAAAAATACCCTCGAAAAATGGGTGAGATGGCTACCATAGTGCCCCCAATTCAGCGAAACCCTTTGTGTAGGGCATAAAATGTGTCAGGTTTCACTCGATAACAGACCTGTTTCATATCTGCTTTTACCGGATATAGAATAACATAAGAGATCGGAATAGTAAGGGTTATTTGACAGACTAGAAACCCAATTTGTCCTTTATATCAAACAACCCTATAGTTCGATATGCAACCAATCAGTCACGTCATTCTTCGTCTACTTTTTGTGTATTGAGTTTTATGATTCCGAGTCAGATTTTTATATGGAATTGGATTCCTTTGATCCTGTCCGATCCATTTTATGTGGTCCATAGGGCAAAGCTTCACATGATCTCAAATGATCACAAAACTATGCCTTAATTCGTTCCTTTTGGAAAGCTTAATTTCCAAGTTTTCATCAGTCATCACCACATAGTAATTATGAAAACAAAAGGTTATCTGCTTATTGTAATAGGCAATAGCACAAAAGGTTCTCTTACCGTATCCATTTCTTGCGGGGTGATTATAAATGGAGGGCACAACATTATATTATCTCCAGAAACACGTACAACCATTCCACGCTTCTCACACTCTGCTCCAAAATATGAGCCTACCGCTGCAATGTCATCATTGACAAGTATCATTAGTTGAACAAAATGACAAGATTACACTAGTTCAGATTTAGGAGTTATATAGAACAGGGTAATGCTATAGCTACTGCAACTCCTACAGCAAAGTGCATTTATGGTGGGCTTTTATCACTTTAAAATGGGCGAGTTATGAGGGTGTGTGGAATCACACATCCACCTTTGGATATACTTTACTGTACATATTGCTGTAGGAGTTTCTGTATGTTTAGCATTATTATATAGAAATCAGGTGAATTTTGATTCGTGATCTGGATACAATTCATTGTCTTTGGGAAACAGGGGATACAAAAAATCCCAAAAAAGAACAAATTTTATTAGGTTGTTTTCAGAAATTAGTATTTGGATAGAATCCTAAAAATAACCCAAAATCTGAAGAGAAGAAAGTTGTTTCATTGTTTTCAGTGAAATCATATCTGAAAACTCTCAAGTCACAGTATTTTAAATTCGAAAACACCAAATGTGTTTCTGATATTAAAAATATACAAGCCAGATTTTCAGATTGTATTTTAGTTTTTGAAATTTCATGATTCGGACTACAAACCAAACATGGCCTAAATATTTAACCTACCCCATTCTGGAGGAAACAAATCATTAGGTGATTTGTTGTCAGTGAACTCAATCCCAAGAATCAATCCAGTTCCTCGAATCTGCGTAATCAAAACATACAGAAGTAAATCTATATAAACAACAAAAACTGATAATGCGTAGATAAATCTAAAAACCTAAAAAAGCATAAAATACCTCTCCTACAATGGGACTGTCAGAGTACGCTTTAAGTCCGTCTTGAAACCTTGGAGATAGTCTCTGGACTTGCTCAACAATGTTTCTTTCTCTGGAAACCAATGAGACGATAAAAGTTCACGAGAGTAACAACTAAAATTATATGCTAAATTTTCATGAAGACACTAAGAGGATTTACTTGTAGATTTTGAGTGCTTCCAATGCAACAGCACATGATACCGGGTGTCCAGAATAAGTAAAACCATGTGAGAATGAACCTGACACGTGACAAGAAGATGAGTTGTCTCATAACTCAGGAGTATAGGAAGTCTAAAATTACAGCATCTCTGACTAATCAACTAATAAATGATTAGTGCACAAAAAAATACCAAGTTTGTTGCTTTGAGAGTGTATGACTTCAGAAATTTCCGGACTCACAAGAACAGCACCAATGGGTAAGTATCCAGATGAGAGTGCCTGAGAAACCAGATTTTGCAAAATAAGGAATCAATTACTTTTCTTGAAGTCCAGTAAAACATCTTTATCCAGATCTTCTTCAACCTTACCTTTGCTATGGAAACAAGGTCTGGCTTGATATTGTATTTATCACAGCCAAACATTGTTCCTAGCCTACCGAAGGCACAGATAACCTAAAATGAAATATAGAAGAGTCAGAAGACAGAAATATTGATCCCATGGTAAGAAAAAAAAAAATGTATATAAATTGGCTCCAGATATTCTATAAATATGGAAAGATGAAACACTAGGATACCTCATCTGCAATGAAGAGGATGTCATATTTTTTTACGACAGCTTGAACCTGTAAAAAGTTAAGATTCGTAAGTGGGTTAGAAATAAAATAAACAGAAGAATATATGACGTGCAAGCTTACAGTAAGGAAAAAAAAAAATTGGGATCAATATCAAGGGTTTTTAAGTTTCATGTACATTTACATACATTGCATCTGAAGAAAGAAATCAGGTGGTAGATTTATCTGTACATACGTATGTTGGTAAGTATAATGATGGGCTACATGCCATCTGTGAATTCATTTCCGTAAGTAGGTACTAAATAAACGCAAGACATCAGATGCGTGAACTTTGATCGTACATACAATATTTTGAGGTGAAAAAAAGCTAACATTGCTTTGTAGAGAGAGGAACACTAGAAGAAATATCTCAACCCTTAAGAAACAAAATATGTTGAGGTGGAAAAGAAGGGTTGACAATTTACCTTCTCAAAATAAGTTGCCGGGGGAGGGATCACACCTCCAGCACCCATGACAGGCTCTGCGATGAATGCTGCAATCTGACATAAACATCCATGCTAGGTCAGATACACAACCAAAGTTGCAGAAAGGCTTAAATCTTGCTTCGAATCGTTTGAAAAACCGAGACATTCGAAACAAAACATTCAAAATTTTGAATCACGTTTGAAGGTACTACTATAAACTAATACCATTCAACAAAGGTCAGAAGTGAAATGATATTTAGAAACGCCTACCGTCTCTGGTCCCTCTTTTAGAATGAGATTCTCCAAGTTATTGGCTAATCTAGTTGAGAATTCCTCCTCCGTCTCGCCTAGCAACATTAGGAAGTTCTCAGTAATACAAGTCTAGTTGAAAATAAACAGCCTCAGACACTACACAGGTAAGATTAGAACCTGGTAAATGAAAGCGCCAGTAGTGGGGGCAGTCAGTGTGCAAGACAAATGGTACTGGCAAATCAAAATTTTTATGTAGAGCTGGAAGGCTGTAAGAAATATCCTTGTTAATGAACAGAGAGGTTTCATTAAAAAAAAAATTCTTTCTAAAATTAAGGAAAACAAAATAATCTGGAAGCTTAGCAAGTACAACAATAACATAGGTAATGTTTAAATGAGCGACAATTTGATGCCCAGTCCAAAAGTTTCCAGAATAACATGAATAGTTTGGTTTTTTCTTCTTTTTTCTTTTTCAAAGATTGAAATACAACATCTCCTCCATGTTTACATTACCCAGAAAGGCTAGCCGCTATTAAGGTTGAGCCATGGTAACTGTCAAAATGCAAAAACAACATGAGTTACTATAATTATTTAACATGCTAAAAGAAAGCATCAAGAAGTGGTATCAGTTGATTAATAAAGGACATACGATTTTTCCCGTGCTATGAATTTCTTTTTCTCAGGCCTTCCAAGTGCATTGTTGTAATACCAAACCAGCTTCACCTACAAGAAAATAAACCAAGAGGAAAAATGATAAGTTGGGCTAAGTAGCAGAAGTTGCAATATCCAGTTGAAGTGTATATAACATTTTATATGCCATTACTAAATTTTTTGATGATTTACTAATCTGTTCAACTTGGCACGAGCCGTCTGACTTGAGCCACCAAATGATTTCAAAATCAATCTAAAAGTAGTGGAATAATGAGCTGGTTGTCTACTAGTGGTTTTATCAAATAAAACACGCATTGGAAATTAACGTTCTTTCATTAACAAATCAAGATGAAATCTACAGTTCAGTCAAGACACGATGAGGTTTGGTTTTCTTTTAGATAGCATCTTACAGTTTTCTATACATCAATTGATGGACACAACAAGGAAAATAAATAGTTGGAAATAGTGCCATCAAATAATATCTTAACATGAAGCTAAATGGTCAAATAGAATAGAAATTAAGTGTAAAGTTTTTTAAAATAATTTCTTAACAGAAATCCTAAAGTTTAAGTATAATAAATACTGGGATTTCCATTCTTAAAGATAGCATATAAACATTAAAGATTTACAAGCAAAAAACCCTTCCTTCAGTTCTCATTTGTTTTTTTCTAAGTTAACCTGTTTCAAGAACTGAACTCCTGATGCAACATATGCAATATGGTGACTGCCTAGATCATGCAGACATAAACTCAGGTCAACGAACATTGAGCCAAGGGAATCTCCAAGTCTTCATCCTGTCAGGAATTTTCTTGCTTTGATGATCTCAACAGTAGTCCGACAAGTTTTACCGGATAAGTAAAGGAGCTTCGCAAGTTCTAACTACCCTTTGGTTATCCTACAGGGCTACAATACCCTCTGAAATTGTCTATGGCCTTAAGTATCCTTGCAACTTTTGCAGGCTCATCTATCTCTAATAACCCTCCATGAACCTAGATGCCATCGTTGAAGATTTTAGCTTAATCAGGCTCTTTTTTTCTTTCACATTACAGGAAGAAGAGCTTCGAGAGAAGAGCTCTTTGACAAACACCTTTCAAGTCCCGAGAAGACCTTGCTATGACACAGGGAATCTCACAAAACTAAAATCCTTCAACTTTTGAAGACAAGCTACGTTAGCTAAATGACACCTTTGACAATGCAAACAGAGTAACAGACTATGATACCAACAAACATGTGTATATACCCATATCAATACAGTAATCAAGGTTTAAAATCTTGTTTTGACCAAATGTTTCGTTAGTTAAAGAAAACCAAGAAATTTTGACCGAAACAATACATGAAAATTACCAAAACATACAGATACAAACTGAGACAAACAGTAACGACTTCGTTCCAGTAACTACCAAAATTGAAACGAAACATTCGAAATTTTGAACTGTGACCGTAAGTGTTATATCAGGGTGTCATAGTCAAGGACCCCAAGGACATCAAACTATAATTTTATTAAGGCTTTCTCTCTGTTACACATACTCTAAAAAAATTCTCATGATTCACTCCTTACAAATGCACTAATACATGCTGGAGTAGTCCCAACAGGTTACAGCGTTGAGAAAGAATGCAAAGTATACCAACCCCTTCTTTTTAAGTATACCAACCCTTTAGAATCTTTAGAAGAGTCCTTAGCCAACAGGCACAAACATCTAAAAGAAAGAAACCCACAAATCTTAAGCAATCATGCAATACACAATAAAGATGGTTGCACCCATTGGAGATGTTTGAATAAGAATCACACATCTAAAACCTTTGGAAGATGGAAAAAATTTTTTTTATCAGATCGTCGACTGTGGGGAATCTATCGAGCTGAATATACCAACTTAGAAAGCCACCTCCAAAAGGATCATTGAGCTCCAAAAAAATTAGTCTAGAACCATGGAATTCCTATGGACTGAAGAGGCTTGAAAAAGGATCTCAAAATGAAAACAATACTTGAATTACATACAGAACTCTTCATTGAGATATTTTCAGTGAAAATCCTATCCAACAGACTAGATTTCTCAGTAACTACTAAACACTGCTAGTAAACAAAATACATCATTTCAGTCGGGGTAGTCTGCCCTATCAGCAGAAAAAAGAAAAAGAAAAAAGTAGCATGACATAATGCATTCTATGACATAGTTAAGAGTTGCACCATAAAAAACTTGAAGTGCTTGATCTAAATGCAGAGAACATACCTGAGAATCATTAGCCTCTGAACCACTATTTGTAAAGAAGACTTTTCCCATTTTCCTTGCAGTAAATGTCTCAAGTAGCTCTGTTGCAAGATCCTGTGACATCAGGGATCCAAATATTCATTGACATGCAAAAGTAGAGTATCTAGAAAGGATTCCCCATATAAAAGTTACGGAATTAGAGGAAAGAAGAACCTGTCAACAGAACAATTACATACTTAATGGGTATGCCATAAAAAGTATCACTAGTGGAAGAAAAGGTATAAACTGCATAGGGATAGAAGCAGTAAACTTTGACGTAAAGAAGAACTCAGTATACAACAGAATGATTTTAAAAACTTCAGCAGTTTGAAAATATTAGTCAACAATTGAACCATTTTTTTGGGAAAATATAGCAAATAACTATTACTAAACATATTAATAAAGATTCAGATGCAGCATATAGCAAAAAAGACACAATAAAACAGAGATAACTCATGGATACCAAGGAGGGTTTAGTTGTACGGTTCCAAAAAGAGTGGTAAAATGGCAAGGTATTTAATTGTTTAGTCGCAGCTTCAACAAGTCTAGGTTCATTCCCACCTGCAAATTGCCAAAAAGTTTATGAGTGCATAAAACTAGGCTTATTAAATGGACCATAAAAGAGTCATTATGTCATTAGTCATAACTAAAAACTCTGACATTTACGTGTAAAATCGGAAAAAAAATATAAAAAAAATAAATGTCCTCAAGATTGCTACAGATTCTAAAACCATCTGTAATGGTTGGATTAGACAGATCTTTATTCATTGCCGGACTTCATAATTTATATGCATCGAGTATGTTAAACCAACATTAGTTTTTTCTTCCACTTCGGTTATTTTGTAACAGAAAAGCTTATTCTCAGATGTTGTTTATTAAAAGAAAACTGAAAACCCTAATTGGTACGAAGGAGCTTGGGTCCAATTCTATGATATCATAACTGTACTGTAAAATGATGCCTGGCACAGAAACTTGAAAATTAAATGAACAGATTTAGTCAACAGGAAAATGCACAACTTAACTGACCCTTGTCAATAGAAGAAGTGAAAAAAGCAACAGAAGAGTGAAATTATCAGATAAAAAACCAGTAAACTACACAGGCGTAGAAAGATTACAGAAAATTGAGTGCTGAGACATTTTACACTATAGTAGATTGTGGTATAACTTATAGCATCTAAACCTATCAAATTGAAATAAATAAATCGTGCAAGAAAAATAAACTGTCTTCAATTTTGATTAAACAGAACATATTTAAAGAAATGAAATTTCTTATACCTAATGCCGTGCACCACAAACCAGCGAGAGCATCAAGATATTTCCTCCCATTGGTGTCATAAATATAAGAACCCTGCTCCGATTAGTCACCAAATGTTAATTTTCATATTGTACCACTTGAAAAAAGAACAGAAAAAAAACTTTCACAAGACAACGCAGCCTGTTTTAGATGCAGTTCAACTTAAAAATGAAATAATTATATGAAAACATTCCAGCAAAGACCTTAATTTCTCTTCTTTTTGGGTTAACTTGGAAGGATCACGTCAATATTGGAAAACTGATAAGAATACATACCTCAGATTTCTCAATAACTAAAGGATGCAAATCTGTAGTCTGCCAACCAGCAGTAAACGGTGCCAACATATCATGTCCCTTAAACCTGAGATTTTAATTCAGAATTTTTCATACATAAAGGAACATAGTAATATTGTTTATCTATAAATGTGTTGAACATGAATAATTCTACATGTTGTGAATACAACTTAATAAATCGAATACAGATACATGCACATGGACATAAGATTGAGAAAGGGCATCAATAGTTTGAACATAAATCCTTGAAGCACAAGAATGAACTGCATACCCTTTGTCGTCCTTCTGCACAGATGAACTTGTACTGTTCCATCGAGCAAATGGAAGAGTGTGATGTAAATGATCCTGCAAACTTCCAGAAGTTGCAAGATGCCTTACACGTGCACCACCCTGCAAAACACCAAAGAGAAATACAAGAATAGAAGATAAAACATTAAGTTTACAGCTATGAGGCATTGAAAAGTGCACAAACATAGACGATTCTTTACAAGCAAATTCATATTGTTTGTTCTATTGAAATTAGAAATGAAGATGTAAGCAAATTTAAGGTTTCCTTTTTTTCGCAATTACCCAAATCAGAAAAAAAAAAAAATCCTCTTCAATGATTTCACAAAAATGTTTCAAATAATCAACAAAGGGGAAAAAAAGATTACTTAAAATAGAAAATTTTTAAGTAAAACCAATCAAAACCCATAACACAAAAGATCGCAATCAAGCAAAACGAAAAAGAAAGGAAGTTGGTTTCAAATGCATAAGTTCTACAATTCATCCATGCTCCTAAGAGCACCATATATTTCTTGACACTAAAATTCATAACATGAATCAACCTAAAACCAGAAAACACTGAAAGAAACGAAAAGAAAAATGCATTTCCTAAGTACCCAAACAACAATCCACATTAAAACAGTAGAATCATATGAGAAATATTGATCTGGGTTTTTGTGAGATTAGAAGAATAAAACTCATAAAAAGCCAACCAATCCATGAAGCAAGAACATATAAAATTCCTCATTAATCTAGCACACTGGATTAACCCTCTATCATCATTTAATTTTGATAGGAGTTATCATCATCTCTCAATCAAATTTATACTTACGGAACCAATTAAGAAAAAAAAAAGTGTGATTGAGAGAGAGAGAGAGAGAGAGAGAGAGAGAGAGAGAGAGAGAGAGAGAGAGTGATGAAAAGATTGGCGGATGGTAAGAGTAAAACATGATAATTGATATACCCCAAAACTCATTGTATGAACTACTGATCACAACATATGAAATTTCTTAAAAGAGACCGTAAAATAATTGGAGAACAAATCAAAGAACAGATAAATGAAAGAATGAAAGAAAAATCATCAGTGGGTTTTAAACATAGAGATTGAATAACCTGGGTAGTAAGATTTGATCGAAGGAGATACTTGATCATCTTTCTCTCTCTAACTATCTCCTACAAAACAGCAAAGTTTTGCAAAAAAAAAAAAAAAAGCAGGAAGTGAAGAAGTTTGCAGATATTTTTCAATCCAATCAATCCAATCAATCTTATATTATATATAGAGGACCAGCAAGGATCACCAAGTGCGACCCACCTTCTGTCAGATCAGAGTCAGCAGACTATTCCTTCTTGTTTTGTAAAGTTGGTACAGTGAAAAGAGGGGGATATTACAACACGCAACATACTTTTATGGGCACAAATAAAGATGGTTTGAAAGGTTAATTTTTTTTTTTGGAGGATAAGATCGTCATATTAAAAAATCAGCCTATTTTCAAAGTTCTAACCCAATCAAAAATTTATCAAAAATTAAAAAAAATATCAACGGTATAAAAAAAAATGCCTAAAATTTATCAATTTTTCATAAGCTGATTTGAGGGTGTTAGAACTTTTAGAGGAGCTGATTTTCGAATATGATGATCTACACGATGAAGAGAACATCACACAAAAAAAAATTAACCATTGAACCATCTTCAAATGGACCTTATAAAAAGTATATTGTAATAGTGAAAAATGCAAAAATGAACCGAGATAGGATTCGACTCCTAGTTCCAATTTTGATTTAACTAATACAAGCCACGTGTTCTTCACACTAGGCAACGTGAAAATTAAGTAAGTAGTTACAGAGAGATTTTAGGGATAGCTTAGGGAGAGAGAAAGTGAGAGAAAATCATGAAAGAGATTTAATACTAAAAAATAATTTTTTCAAGGATACCAAAAGTAAAAAGCCCCAAAAAACTCCATTCTCTTAACTAATAGTATAGATATTTGATTATAAGATTGGTATCTATTTAATTCGTATCCCAAAAAATATTGAAGTAAAGCTCTAGATCATATCTTCTGTTATCTTCTTGCTGATTTCGTTTTGTGGGACACTTGCCAGCTTTCTTAAGTCTTATCTTCTTTTTTAGTGCATGGGGATGTCTCAAATGATCAAATCCCTATGGTGGATCATGGATTTTTTTTGTTGTAGAAAGATTAAAAATGAAAATCCAACATAAGTGCTTAGTTTTATGAGCGAAAAGAAAACAAAAACAAAAAATGAACGGCCTCAACCCTAGGGTTCTCCAAGATAACCTCTCAAGAACACCTCCTTCTAAAGAGAAAAGACTTTCTCTCTCTAGAAAACTCTCCCTCTCTATCTCTCAAGAGAAAAAAAAAAATATAACTCTACACTAAAACCCTTACTAGAAGTGGCTTTAAGTAGTGGACCCATATAACTTAAGTAATGGGTCGGGTCGGTTTTGACCCAACCCCCAACAATCTCTACCTTGGGGAAAAACCAACCTACCCCAAGAAGAATGCCAACCATGTGTATATAACACCATTCCTTTTGGTGGAAACTCCACCTACCAAAACACCTCTCTCCAATGCACCTTAAGTGGGAAGGTGCCTACAAACCTCAATAAGCAATGAGATTAAGCAAGTTCAAGCAATGCTCAAACTTGTCTCTGGCTACTGGCTTTGTGAGAAAATCTGCTGCATTCTCATTTGTATGCACCTTCTCAACCTTGATTTCTCCTGAATCAACCCAGTTATGAATCCTGTGATACCTAACCTCAATGTGCTTCGTTCTAGCATGAAACACATGATTCTTTGCCAAACAAATGGCACTTTGGCTATCACATTGTACTGTCATGCATTTCTGCTTTAGACCCAATTCATCAAGTAGCCCTTTCAACCAAATAGCTTCCTTAGAAGCTTCTGCTAATGCCATATATTCTGCTTCTGTTGTAGACAAGGTAGTTGTACGTTGTAACATAGATCTCCAACTAACCGGTCTTCCAACACATATAAAGACATAACCTATGGTGGACCTCATCTTCTCTAAATCTCCTGTATAATTAGAATCAACAAATCCTATGATGGATGCTTCCCCTGTTCTTCTTTCAAACTTAATCCCCACATCTTTAGTACCTTTCAAATACCTTAGAATCCACTTAACTGCATTCCAATGCTCCTTTCCTAGATTCTCCATATACTTGGAAACCACACTAACTGTTTTTGAGAGATCGGGCCTGGTACATACCATAGCATACATCAAACAACCCACCGCACTTGCATACGGTGTATTTTCCATCTTTTCTACTTCAGCAGCTGTAGATGGGCATTGCTTTGCACTCAAAGCAAAATGTGGAGCAAGAGGAGTAGATACTGCTTTAGCATTGTTAATGTTAAACTTTTCAAGTACTTTCTCAATGTACCTCTTTTGTGTCAACCACAGCTTGCCAATATTTATATCCCTCTTTATTTCCATACCTAAAATCTTGGTGGCTGCTCCAAGATCTTTCATGTCAAATTCTAGACTCAATAACCTTTTGAGTTCTTTCACCTTTGACATATCTCGACAAGCAATAAGCATGTCGTCCACATACAACATCAAAATAATAAAGTCACCATCATCAAATCTATGTGTATAAACACAACAATCATACTCACAACGATTGTAGCCAATTTTTTGCATATAGGAGTCGAAGCGTTTGTACCATTGCCTTGGAGATTGCTTTAGACCATATAGTGACTTCTTCAACCTACAAACTAGATTTTCCTTTCCCATTTCTAAGAACCCTTCTGGCTGAGCTATATAAATGTCTTCTTCCAGATCCCCATGAAGAAAAGCAGTCTTCACATCAAGCTGTTCTAACTCCATATCATATTGTGCTACTAGTGATAACAACACCCTGATCGAAGTGTGTTTCACTACAGGAGAAAAGATCTCATCATAGTCTATCCCCTCCTTCTGTGAAAATCCCTTGGTAACTAACCTTGCCTTAAACTTTGGTGCTTCATTCTCATGTTTGCCTTCTTTCTTCCTAAACACCTACTTACAACCAACTAGCTTCCTCTCCTTGGGTTTAGGAACTAACTCCCACACAAAGTTTTTATCAAGAGACTCCATCTCTTCCATCATAGCACCCATCCAACTTTCTTTCTCTTTGCTAGCAATTGCTTCTTTGTAAGTAGTTGGATCACCATCACTTATCACAAGTGCATAGTGCACTTCATCTTCCCATCCAAGCCTTTGAGGAGGCTTGATATTTCTCATTGGCCTTGATTGTGCTATACTTGTTGGTTCTTCATGAACCTCTTCTTCTTGTTCTTCATCACCACTTGATGTACCGACTTCTTCAAGCTGTCCTTGGGTTTCTTTATGTACGGTACCCTTCCCTGTGATAGTAAATTCTATAACAACTGTTTTCTCACCATCAGCTTTCTTGGAATCTTCCTGAACCATAGACTTTTCATCAAAGACTACATCCCTACTTCAAATTTTTTTCTTGTATTCAAGATCCCATAACTTGTAGCCTTTCACTCCCTTTTCGAAACCCAAGAATATGCATTCGAGTGATTTAGGACTTATCTTATTCCTTTCATCACTAGGAATAAGAGCATATGCCTTGCAACCAAAAACCTTCAAATTTGAGTAGTCAACTTCATTTCTTGTCCATACTTCTTCAGCACATTTGAATTCCAACAACTTAGATGGTGACCTATTAACCAGATAACATGCATGATTAACTGCTTCTGCCCAAAACATTTCAGGCAACCCTGCATTTAACCTCATACATCTAGCTCTCTCCATGAGAGTCTTATTCATCCTCTCAGCTGCACCGTTCTGCTGAAGAGTTTTCTTCACAGTGAAATGCCTTATGATCCCTTCTTGCTTCCAAAAATTTAAGAATTTACCATCTTTATATTCAGTACCATTGTCACTTTTCAAACACTTGATTTTTCTCCCTGTCTGATTTTCTACCTCTGCCTTCCATTCCTTGAATCTATCAAAGATGTCTGACTTATGCTTCATGAAGTATACCCAGACCTTCCTAGAAAAATCATCCATGAATGTGACAAAGTAACGAGCTCCAGTATTTAAGTTTGTTGGTGATGGCCCCCATACATCTGAGTGAATGCAATCAAGCACTCCTTTGCTTTTAATTCCTTTCCCTGCAACATTGAAGGCCACCCTGCTTTGCTTTCCTAACACACAAAATTTGCAAAATTCTAGTTTCAAACACTTACACCCTTAAAAAACTGTCGCTTATGTAATTCTTGCATTGCTCTCTTACTCATGTGCCCTAGCCTCAAATGCCAAAGCTGTGAGTCATTTGTACCGGTATGATCTTCTGCTGATACAGCAACTCCACCTACAACTGTGTTCCCAGAAAGTTTGTACAAATTGTTAGGAGGTTTTGTTCCCTTCATAATTATCCTAATCCCATCTGACACTTTAATTCCTCTACCCTTTGATGTGAAAGTATACCCATTTGTATCCAAAGTGCCCAGAGAGATTAAATTTTTCTTTAGTGCAGGAACATGCCTCACACTACCCAAAGTCCTAACAATTCCATCATACATCTTGATCTTCATTGTACCTATTCCAATCACCTTGCATGCTGAATTGTTTCCCATGAGCACATCACCACCATCACTAGGTTCATAGGAGTCAAACCAATCTCTATTTGCACACATATGAATGTACAACCAGAATCTAAAATCCATGTACTATTAGAGGGATTACCTGAAAACACCGTGAGGAGCTCTCCATCACTATCAGATGCAACACTTGCTGAAGCATTGTTCTCTGTCTTCTTTCCTTCCTTGCTAGGTTTGTATTTGTAGCAATCTCTTTTGTAATGACCTTTCTTCCCACAAAAATAGCAATCTGAGTATTTCTTACTCCTGGATTTAGATCTTGAATTTTTCCTTTCAACCCTCTTACTCCTATCTTTTTCTCGGTCCCTGTCATTTGATCCATTTATAACGAGTCCTTCTCCATGACTATCATCATCCCTCTTGTTCATCTTCACATGGGCTATGATGTTTTGAGCAACCTCTTTCAAGCCAAGAGTCTCCTTGCCAAACATAATGGTAGTATGAAAATGCTTGAATGAACTAGACAACGACCTTAACAAAAGAAGTGCCTTATCTTCATCCTCAAATTTGACATCAACTTTTAGCAAATCACTAAAACACCGGTTAAAGTCATTTAAATGCTCCATGATGTCTCCTCCTTCTTCCATCCTTAACCATACAATTGATCTTTCAAGAACAATTTATTTGTCATTGTCTTTCCCATGTATAGATTTTGTAATTTATCCTATGTTCCCTTTGCCGTTGTCTCTCTAATAACATTGTACATGACCTCATCGGCTACATGTAACTCAATGGAGCTTAAAGCCCTCAAATCCAACTTCTCCTATTGGGCATTAGTCATCTCCTTTGGTTTGTGATCAATACCTAAAATTAGTGTATGGAGATCTTGTTGGATAAGAATGTTCTTCATCTTCCTTTGCCATAGTGTGAAATTACCTTTCCCATCAAAAGGCTTCAACTCTACCTTCACTCCTCCGATTGAAGTTGTTTCCCTTTCCGACATCTCAAAGAATACCTCCAAATACCCCGGAGCTCTAATACCAAATGTTAGTGTGTGTAAAATACCCTTGAACTCACTTAGTAATTTTATCAAACACCTTGTGAGCACAAACCCAAGATCTTACTTGTATGATGTCAAACCAAGATGAAACCAACCACAATCATCACAACAACAAAAGTGGATGCAAAATAAAGAGAATATAAACAAAAAACAAGCAAACAACCACAAGATAATGATTTACGTGGTTCACCCCAAATCGGGCTACATCCACAGAGAGATGGTGATTTCACTAGTGAAAAGAATAACAAGTTGATACAAGGATTCTCACCTCTATCCTTTAGTTTTTTCCCTCCAACTAGATCTCAATCTCAAGCTCCAACTCTCAACCCTAGGGTTCTCCAAGATAACCTCTCAAGAACACCTCCTTCTAAAGAGAAAAGACTTTCTCTCTCTAGAAAAGTCTCCCTCTCTATCTCTCAAGAGAAAAAAAATATAACTCTACACTAAAACCCTTACTAGAAGTGGCTTTAAGTAGTGGACCCATATAACTTAAGTAATGGGTCGGGTCGGGTCGGTTTTGACCCAAACCCCAACACAATGTAATATTTTTGAGAAAAAAAAATGCATCTTCAATACAAATGTCTTGGAAGTTTTTTTTTTTTTTTACTTTTGTCGAATTTAAGTTTTGAATGAATTCAATTTGTTTTGTTTAAAAAATAATTAAAAAAATTTTAGGAAAAAATATTTACTGACGTGGATCATAAAACATTGTGAAATTAAATGTTTAAGAATAGATATTTTGATTCACAATGTCTATTCTAATTGCCATCACAGACTTTTTTTACATTACCATTAGAAAACATTTTAAAACAAATATCTATTCATTCTAAGTAACAATTTATTTTATTACAGTTACATCAACATTGGGGATACCCAACGACCGTGATCGAAGAACGCTTGCAAGTCCCAAAAAAAAACATAAAAATTGAAGGACAGGCGGAACTTTAGGAACAAAACAAAAAAAAAAAGTGGACCCAACTTTAGGCAATTTTTATCATGCAACACACATGACTAAAGTGACACCTACATAGAAATTTTTGTGAGGGGAACACCTAGATAGCAATTGACAACTAACTTATTCCTATTGCTTTTGATAGTACACGAGATTTTATGCTATCTGCGATGCTAGGGTTATCTAAAAGCTTATAGAATTTTCTACCAAGTCATATTTTTACTGTGGATACATATTATTTTAGGATGGATGCGAATCTTGAAATTATATAAAAAATAATTTAACTATTGAATTAATTTTCAATAATAAATTTTGTAGGATTTCACTATAAATTTAGCATTATCCTTATGCTATATTGACAATCTGAATAGTTCAAAAAACTAACTTATAACTATCTTATATATGGTAAATACGGTTGTAAATTTATTATTTAGTAAGGGTAAGATAGAAACTTGTCCTCCGTAATACTCGTAAATGCACGAATCATATACAGATATGACTTGTATTACGAAGTCGATCCCAAAAAGACACAAATAAAAAGTTTGGAAATAAATCTAAAATTAACTAAATTCTAATCTTAGCAATTTAAATTTTGAGATGATTAAAAATTAATGATTAAAATAAAATAAATAAAAGTAAACAACTAATTAAAATAAGGAGAATGACCAAAAACTATTAAGATTTTCAAATCTACTTTATAGAACCCATAATAATTGAAGAAATAAAAAAGAAAAGATAAAGAATACTGAACCTATTAATTAAATAAATGCACTTACAAAAATTAACCCAAAAATACAACACTTTTCCGCACCTCTCTCATCCTTCTTTCTCACAAACAAAAAAAACTTCTTGTCTGTTATGATCCGCTCTTTTATTAACCCACTTTTGATTTATATCCCACAATCAACCGCACTAGCAGCAGCCACTATTATAGTTGGTGAAAAGTACACCTTTTTTTATAATCCTAAAACCCATCTACATTGAGTTAACAAAGAGTTTTGGTTTCTATTGAAAAACCAATTCTATGTATTATAGAATTCCAACAAAGTAGGTGTAGGTAGGATCCACTAGAGAGAAAATAATATTTGGTTTCTATTAAGAACTATTTAATGGGTCCTTACGTTCCTATGAAATGGGAATCAGCCAGCTTTATTAAATTTTAAATTAGTTAATTTCTTTTGGACCTATTTGCACGTAGCAAGAACATACGTGCTATCATGGTATCTCTTATAACTTCCAGTAAGTACCTTCCTCAATTAGCGACTTTAACTGGTTTTTTTTTTTTTTTTTTGGTAGGAGATGACTAATGCCAAGTTACAATATGGCATAGATACACTGTAATCAGCATGTGAGAAGCGCAGAAACTACCATCAACATCGTTACTAAGACGACTGCAGAGAAAGCCACTACCAATAGGTGCAAGAAAGGCTACCGCCACCATGGGCGCAGAGAAGTCCACCACTAACCGGTGCAAGAAAGGCTACCACCAACAATGGGCGCAATTTATTTAGAAATATTTGCCTACATATATATAACACATTACATGGGTCGAACTTAATGGTAATTTCACAGCCAATAAGTCTTGAACCCAAGACCTCTCAAGTTATGGGAGGGATGCAAACCAACCGGGCAAGCTGTTGTTTAGCTATTGTGTCCTGCTCCACTTCGTATATACTACCACCTTCCAAATATTATAGGTTGCCAATTTTTATCGCATTTATCCATCCTATTCATATTCCCTACACACAACCAAAGCACACGAATTAATACTAATAAAATTAAATAATTAACTAATTAATATAAATAAAAGGAAAAATAGTTAATACATCTATTATATAGCTTTTTTAATCCATTTGGTACACAAAATTTTTAAAAAGGCTAAAAATATTTTTTTATAGTATTTTAAGTTTGTTTAGTCCATTTTAAAGAGTTTTAAATCTAGGGATTTTTAGGCTTTAGTCCCTTGTTGGTAATGAATATTAGGGGTTGGTCCCCCACTTCTTAATTTTGCTGACGTTAGTCCCATTTTCGACTGAATCCGTCCAAATGGTCAGTGTGCCTCTTGCACATGTGCCATTTTGGCCAAATTAGTCTCACGTGCTCGCGGCGTGCCACACTTAAAACCCATTTTTTTTAAATTCTCTAAAATGCCCCCGAGTAATCCGACGGTTAGGGATCAACAATGTGATCAATGGTCCTACGGTTAGGGTAAACTTAGGATATGACCGTTGGGCAACGGCCATATTTCTTCTACCGAAACCCTATAAAAACCAAGTAGTCGGTTGAAACTTACTTACATTGATATTCTTTCTTCTTCTCTCCTAATCTGTTCTGAAGTGTAAGTTCT
>MVGT01003111.1:360854-416115 GCA_002174775.1 Macleaya cordata | reverse complement strand
GTGTTGAAAACCTATGTGAGACCTCATGATCCATAAATAGATGCAACCGACCCTTAGTATCAGCTTCTGATGTACACCACCAACTGTGTAAGTCAGACTCAGTGTTGACTATATGCTTCTTACCTGCATTCAAGTATGTGAACACCATAGTATGCCTCTTAAACTTTCTTTCCCATTTTACAACAGCCTCAATCAGAAGGGACATGCTTAAGTTGTCACCAACAATATCATTAATCACCACCATTCTGCCTTTCACGTAGTCTATCATGCCCCAACCTCCAAAAACAGGATGCTTCCTCCATTCACCATCATAGTGAATGATAACTGTTTTAATACCATAATGTACCTTATTCCTGCAAAGAATATATACATTGAAACAAAATAAAAATGGCACAAGCACAATAAATACCTCACTGAAATAAAAAAAGAACAAACATTTTTAGGTTAGCAACTCATTAGACCATGAGCTATATCAACTATTTCAGAATAAATAAGAATTGAAACCAAGATCCATCACAACAGCTAGAACCTTTAGATATATATAAACTAAACAACTGATTATGAGATAGGTATCAAATTAAGATATGAGAGAGAGAAAGAGGGATTGAACTGGAAGGGCTAAATAAGTAGATTGAACTACTAATTACTAAGATACACAAACTGTAGATATAATATAAGAGCTGATTCAACCACAAAATACCTTCATCAGTGAAACTAGAGCATCATTTATCTAGATCAGTACTTCCTATACAAGACCATCATGACCAATAAATAAATCTACAGAATAGAAACTAAAACGGACAACAAAACTAAAGGATTTGCGTACTAAAGCGTGTCTAACAACCCAAAAACAAGTATATCAATGACCCTTTTAAAGAGACAACTAAGAAATAGCAAGACCTAGGTTTAGGGTACTTACAGTAGCGAATCGTCCCCTGCTTCCATCCAGACGAAACTTGAAGATTTGGCCAAATCTGGTTGTACGATCTTCTTCCCCACTATAAACTGGATTAAAACCCTAACTTTTCTACACTATTCGCTCGACTTAACCTCCCTCCACTAGTTCGAACTAGAGAAACCCTTATCCTCTAGGGTTTCTAAGCTTTTCTCTTTTCTCAAACTTAGCAGAGTGCTTGTAAGCTAAGTTAGACGATCAGTTTCTGATATCCTAAGTTTACCCTAACCGTAGGACCATTGATCACATTGTTGATCCCTAACCGTCGGATTACTCGGGGGCATTTTAGAGAATTTTAAAAAAATGGGTTTTAAGTGTGGCACGCTGCGAGCACGTGAGACTAATTTGGCCAAAATGGCACATGTGCAAGAGGCACACTGACCATTTGGACGGATTCAGTCGAAAATGGGACTAACGTCAGCAAAATTAAGAAGTGGGGGACCAACCCCTAATATTCATTACCAACAAGGGACTAAAGCCTAAAAATCCCTTAAATCTATTTAGTCTAATTTATCCAAACGTGCGGTGTTTAAATTTTTCAAAATACTTAGTTTACCCTTTTATTAACTTTTTGGTTTTCATTTCTTTTTTCTTCCTTTTTCCATTTTGTTTTGTGAAGAGGGCTGCTGTGTTACCAGTCTAGGTGGGACAAGTGGGACTCTTTCTCTCTCTAAACACTTTCTTTCTCTCAAATCCTTTCTCTCTTCCTGCAATTTCATTATTGAGAAATCTCTTCAACAACAAACGAGAGAGACAAGATAGATCTAGTTTGTCGAGAATCTGCAGAATATTTTTCTTTCGTTTTATTTGATTCAATTGGATTTTTCGTTATTCAAAGTTATTTGTTTTACTATATAATGTAGTTTAAAGAAATCAAATATATGTGCTGGATGATTGAAAGAGAGAACAAATTTTTATTTATTTTGAGATTCACTTCAGATATGAGTAAAAAAATGTTCTTTTGTTACTTATTTTATTTTAAACTGAAATCTAAAATTTAGTTCATGCTTTTGGATTCCATTTCGACCAAGTCTATTTTTTTTGTTGATCTTCATTATTCAGTTGCAGAAACGAACTAAGTTTGAAACTTGTAAGAGATCTGTTTCAGGTGAAAAAACATGCAGTAATCTATTCATGCAAAAACTTTTTTGCATGGATTTGCAAAAATATTTTTGCATAGATCTATGCTAAATCGTTTGTCAAACAGGATGTTACATATTTATGCAAAAATATTTTTGCATAGATTTATGCTAAATCCACTGTCAAACATGATGTTGCATATTCATGCAAAAATATTGCATAGAATCTTCGAGAATCATACAGTAGCCTATCCACGCAAAAACATTTTTGCATAGATCATGCAAAAACAGTTTTGTACAGGTCTATTTTATTAAAAATTAAACAAACTTACAGATCTAAGTTTTCTTCAAATTCTTTAAAAGTTCTTCAATAAATCTCAATTTCTTAGCGATTTCTTCGAGATCGGAAACTTATTTTTCTTCGTTTTCTATTTTCCATTTTTATTTCTACATTTCTGAATCTCCTTCTTCTTCGTTTTGCTTCAAGATTTCTTCATCATAGTCTTTGATTCGGTTTTTAGATCTCTTTCTTCTTCGTTCTGCTTCAAGATTTCTTCGTCAACAGACTTTAATTCAGTTTTTAGAGTGGCTTCACAAAACTCAAGCTCAAAATGGCGATGAGCGGACTGAAATTTTGAAACGGCGGAGACAATTTAGTTACTAAATTCTAGGGTTTCTATTGTGATAACTACTGTGAGTCTTTAATAGAGGGGTATAGTTGTAATAAATTTAATTAAAAAGTGGCAAATTTGTCTTATTAAATGTATGCGTGCGGAATATTTATTTTTGGACTAACTGAGTTTAAATTTTTTCTTCTTGGTCAAATCTATTATAATATAATATAGGAAAACCCATGGATTAACAATGTTGGGATTCTGGGTTTTGATTAAAACGCAGCGGAAAAACTTTTAAAATGGATTTGAATCCCGATGGGGATCATTTGACAGTACTACATGAAATCAAGAAGGCTAGTTATTGTTACCTTTGTAGCGTGCTTGCAATTCCAAAACTTTAAGCTTTGATCCACGCTTCCAAAGTGCAACTCTTGATCACCCAAAAGTGAGTATAACAACAAGAGAGGCTAGGGTTATTGTTATCCCAATATTTATAACCCTAATGCAAACTAGTTAGAGAAGAGGAGTGATGAAAAATTTCATCCAAAGGGAGTGGGCACTATTGAAATCGCCCCTCTCCTATAAATAGAAAGAGGCTCCTCCTTTCTTCCCAAATCTGTTTAGGGTTAGGTCTTTGGGTCTCACATAATCTAGCTTTATTATTTTCTTATTCAATTCCTTATGTCTCACATAAATCAAATTGAAAATAATTAATTACAGATTACTCCACTATAAACCTGTAATTGAATACTCTATCTTATGTGGAAATATTTAATAAACCCTTGCCATACTAAAACTGCAAATAGATCCCTCTACTTAATCTGATATTCGTAATTGTCCATAGGAATTGTAACATTTACAGTCAGCACCTTTAGGATATTTACATCTAAGTCCTTTGCCAATCATTGATGTCTCTTATTTGTTATTTTAATTTACACTTAAACTATTTAAGTGAAAACAAGCCAGTCTAAAATAACAAATCCTGCATCATGATACAAGGGAATATCTAGGGAGTGTGGAATTCCCTGTTGAATTAAAATATTCTCATTAAGCAATCATGTTCATCCATTTTATCCAGATTATTGGATCACGTTTATCGTTGCACAACCTCACTGATTGGCAAAATAAAATGGAACAAAATCACTTATGAGGTATATCTTATTCTCAGGATTTAGAACATTTGTAATTACTAATAAATACACATTCTTTTCATGTGCTGAATTTATCACGAAAAGAATTTATCGTGACCCGTTCAGTGTATTTAGAATACACCAACATATTGACCTAAAGTCTCTACTCTGGTGATGGAGATACATCACCCCATAATTATGGCAGTCTTAAATATGTTATAGTCTCCAAGATAAGTTAACTACGAACAAAATAAACTGATAAATCACATCTCTCTCAACATAAACATCTTTATGTAGATGACTTACCAAAAACATTCTCAAGTGTATATATAGTAAATGAATAATAAACCATTTATTAATCATAATCTGTCAAAATGATTGTTTTAGGGCATATTCCCAACAAACAAAACACTCTCTCTTAGGTGTGAGTTAAAAAAACCTACATTATAAACATGTAGCCTAATCTATTATCTATTTTTTTTTTAGAAGACCTAATCTATTATCTATTACTAGCCCCCATTACCCGTGCAAGGCACAGAGCTTCGTTAAGAAAAAAAAATTTAAATTTTTTTATTAGATAATTAGAAAATTTAGTTGTTTTAGAATTTAAATTTATATTTATAATATAAATTTTTTTAACTCACACCTAAGAGAGAGGGTTTTGTTAACCCAATAATAGATAATAGATTGGGCCATATGTTTATAATGTAAGTTTTTTTAACCCACACCAAACAGAGAGAGTTTTGTTAACCCAAGGCTTCTTCTATAATATATTACTAGCCCCCATATCCCGTGCAAGGCACGGGGGCTTCTTTTAAAAAAAATTTGAGATTTTTTATTAAATAATTAAAAAATTATTTAGTTGTTTTAGAATTTGAATTTATGTTTATAATGTAGGTTTTTAACCTACACCTAAAAGAAAGGGTTTTGTTAACCTAATAATAGATAATAGATTGAGCCATATGTTTATAATGTAGGTTTTTTTACCCACACCTAAGAGAGAGGGTTTTGTTAATCCAAGGCTTCTCCTATAGTATATTATATAATAGATAAAAGATATATAATAGATAATAGATTGGGCCATATGTTTATAATGTAGGTTTTTTAACCCCACACCTAAGATAGAGGGTTTTGTTAACCCAATAATAGATAATAGATTGGGCCATATGTTTATAATGTAGGTTTTTTTAATCCATACCTAAGAAAGAGGGCTTTGTTAACCCAATAATAGATAATATATTGGGCCATATGTTTATAATGTAGGCTTTTTTAACCCACACCTAAGAGAGAGAGTTTTGTTAACCCAAGGCTACTCCTATAGTATATTAGAATAGATGTAGATTTTTTTAACCCACACCCAAGAGAGAGAGAGTTTTGGTAACCCAAGGCTTCTCCTATAGTATATTAAAATAATAACAATCCTAGGAAACATTTTAAGATTGATTAATTATAACTACTTTGATGATCAAAGCTATAAATATTTCTATTAACTTATTTCGTATATATAGTTCGGTTAATATATTAAAAATATTGGGCCAACTGTTTATAATGTAGGTTTTTTTAACTCACCTCTAAGAGAGAGGGTTTTTATAACCCAAGTCTTCAGTTATAATATATATAGATAGATTGGGCTATAACAAAACCCTCCCTCTTAGGTGGGTTAAAAAAACCTACATTATAAATATATGGTCTAATCTAAAACAACTAAATTTTCTAATTATTTAATAAAAAAATTCAATTTTTTTTAAAAGAAGCCCCCGTGCCTTGCACGAGATATAGGGGCTAGTAGATTAAAAAAAGTATATTGGGCCTTTTGGCCGTTCATTAAATGTATTAAATGTATAAATAAAAGATATCTCACTCATATTCCGTTAATTCATACCTAAAAAATGATGAGGAAGACCAACATCCGGTTAATGTGGTAGTCGACGTTTAAATTTAAATTGATGATGCGCATGGGTCTTTAGCTCAACGGTTGTGCACCCCTCCCATGACTTGGGAGGTCTTGGGATCAAAACTCTTGGATAGTGGTTTGCCATTATTTTATCCCATTTAATAGTTATAATAGCCCTACGGTGACGGTTACAATAGCCCTTCAAGTGGCAGTTATGATAGCCCCTACGGTGGCTGTTACATTGGCAATCTTTGCGCTTCTCACTCGTCTTTCATGATGTATCTGTGCCTCCCTAATTATGTATCTTGAGCATTAGACTCCTTAAAAAAAATTAGACTGATGATATTAAGCATCCTAATAAACATTATAAGTCATCCTACATTGCAAACAACTGCTTGCTTAGTTGGTTAGCATCCCTCCTTAAAACTTGGAGGTCTTGAGTTCGAAACTCCTTGACTGTGGTATTACCATTGAGTGAGACCCATGTAATTTCTATCTATAGAATATATATATGTAGGTGTAGGTACCCGTTTGGGGTGTTCTCTTCGCTGATATGAGGCGACTTTCTCTTCACTATTATAGGCAACTTTTCTTAGACATTAGTATGTTTGTGGCATTTATGTGTTCATTCCTCACTCAATACTTGCGGTGTTTCTAAGCCATGTAATCCGGAAAATAGTCCCACTTCTACCCAAAAAAAAAAGAAGTCATCCTACACTCTAAGTCATCTTAATTTTTAATAAAAAATAAATAATTATTTTTATTTTTTAATAACCCACGGCACCAAAAGTACACCCCAACCCTACCACATCACCATCTCAATACTCCACGGTCACCGTCTCCGTCGCCGTCGCCACCATAATAACGGTTTTGTAAAAAATCAGACATTCTCTCTTCTATCTTCTCTCTCTCCTCTCTCTCTCCACCCTCTATAGCCTCTCATCTCTCAGACCTGGAAAAAACTTCCAAACCTTCCCACCACCGATCTCTTTCTCTTTCCCCCCATCTCTAGCCTCTCGACCTCTCTCTCCCATGCTCTCTGATATCTTTGTACCCCGGATTTTTTTTGTTCTCTGTCCCCTCTCTATATCCCTCTCCCTCTCTCTCATCTGGAAAAAAATTTCAGGCTCACTATCCCCCTCTTTCTGATCTCCTTCTCTCTTTTCCCACTGTGATCGCAGTGGCGGTGGATTGGGGTGGTGTTGCTAACGGTAGGAGGATGATAGTGAGGTTGGGTGGTGAAGATGGTGATGGTGGTAGAGGCGGTGAGGATTTTTTTTGTTAGGAATGGTGGTGGTTGTGGTGGTGGTGGTGGAGATTGGAGATGGTAATGGTGATGGTGGTGGGTTGGGGTGTATATTTAGTGGGGTGTAAAATTCAAAAACCCTAGTTAGGATGGCTCATAGTGTTTGCTAGGATGCCAATATCATCAGTCTAAATTTAAAGCAAAACCATAACAGCTCCACTTAGAAGATTAGCCTTTGCATTAGGGGTGTCAATGGGTACCAAAGTACCCAGAACCGAACCGGTATCGGAACCATTTTTTGCGGTTCTGGGACCTCATTTTGTGGATACGATAAATTTTGGATCCATTTCGGACCTACCCGTTTTGGATCCGTTTAATTTCGGATCCACCCAACGGGTACCCGGTTCCGTATAAATTTTATAATTTTATAGTTTAATTTACTATTATATAATAGTTTTTTAAATTTTTTTAACTTTTTTTAATTAAAAAAAGAAACCAATGACTGTTATATAACAAATTTCATAATAAAATAAATTTTATAATTAAATAAAATACAAAAATACAAAATACAAATAGGTTTTATGTGAAAAAAATTAAAAAATAATAATTAAAAACGGGTATCGGGTACCCGCGGATCCTAGCGGTACCGGATCCGGAACCACCAATTGAGGTTCTGGTACCGGAACCGAAAGGATCCGGAACCGCTTTATGTTAATGGGACCGGATCTGGAACCTTTAGGTTCCGATCCGGAACCGTCCCGTTGACACCCCTACTTTGCATAAGTATGAGCCCCCTTCCAAAGGCGCTAGTTGGTTGTTCATCCCCCATACACTCGTTGCGGGTGAAGGGGCTGTCCAAAAATTATGTGCATGTAAATTAGTTGTCCATCCTCCACATACGCACATAGCACATGTGAGGGAGTTGTCCACTGAACTCACTTTGCCCTATACGCTGAGTTGGCAAATTATGCAGCGCGTTGTTTAGTTCATCCCTTCACAACGTAAGTGTAAATAAAGTGTAAGAATAAAATGAGTATTATGTGGGCCCACTAGTAATGATGTATAGTCTGACGTGATTTAGACATTGAGAAAACTATCCTCACAAAAAATCAGCCCTTGGATCATATATGAGTAGGCCTTAGGACTACTGTAAGTGGAGTGTAAAATTGAAGTTAGTTATAAAAGAGATGTAATCGAAAATTTTGGAAAAAGGAGAAAGGGGACACATCAGGTATTTAAAAAAATATTTTTTAGAAAAAAAAAATGTTCGGGACGGACAGATGTGTGATAGCTCGTAGTTGTCCGCCCGCTGCCCCCTAAAAGCTGATTTTCTCTCTATTATTCTCTTTCTGTTATGATTTCTGGGCACACAATATATCACAAAAGAGAAGAGGAAGAGAAGATTTCTTATTCATAGATAGCTCAAGAACATAAGAACAATTCTCTATTACAACTTTATATCTCTCTCAACATATATAAGCATAACTTGATCGTACAGAACATTTCTCTGTTTTGTTACTTATCTCTGTTACATATTACAACAGACCAAAACTCAATATATATAAGGGAGAGGGGGAGATAGGATTTGCATGCTAGCTTCTATATGGACTTGACACATCGACCAAGATGTGTCGAGTCTACCTTGTGTCTGGTGGATCAGCCACCATCTGCCACATAACATTCCCCCTTGGATGTCCACTATTTTAAGATAATTACCTCGTTGAAAACCTTGCCAGGAAAACCTAGAGGGACAAAACCTGAGCTAAGGAAAAGAGTACAAAGACCTAGAATAGTGTTGGACTCGCATAAGCTGCCTCATTAAAAACTTTGGCAAGGAAAACCCAGAGGGACAAAACCTTGACAAAGGAAAAAGAGTACAGCGCGATAAGGTCCAGTCAGACAAATGCAGGCATCAGAATGCTCCCTCTGATTGAGCGGGCACTCAAATCAGTCCACTTGATGATACATCCGTCTCATGCCAATACCATAAACCAGCTTTCTGAACATCGCCGTAGGCAGAAACTTGGTGAATAGATCAGCAAAATTCTCACATGATTGTATCTGTTGGATATCAATCTCACAGTTTTTCTGAAGATGGTGAGAATAAAATAACTTCGGCGAAATATGCTTGGTTCTATCACCTTTGATGTAGCCTTCTCTAACTTGTGATATGCAAGCGGCATTATCTTCAAAAATGACTGTTAGAACATCAGTGACAGAGGGTAAAGCGCAAGAGCTTCTAATATGTCTAATGAGTGATCATAGCTACACACATTCCCGGCTGGATTCATGCAATGCAATAATCTCCGAATGATTCGAAGAAGTGGCTGGAAGACTTTACTTGTTGGATCGCCAAGAGAATGCAGTACCACCACTTGTAAAAACATAACCAGATTGGGAAATAGCTTTGTGGAGATCGGAGAGATATCCAGCATCAGTGTATCCCATTATTTGAGAGCCATTTGATGGGTTTCTCGGATAGAATAATCCCATATCTGTAGTCCTGCGGAGATAACGGAGAATTTGTTTGACACCTGTCCAATGTCTCCTTGTCGGGGCAGAACTGAATCTGGCTAACAGATTTACTGCAAATGCAATGTCTAGTCTGGTACATTGGGCCAAGTACATTAAGGCGCCGATTGCACTCAAATATGGTACCTCAGGACCAAGTAGTGCTTCATCTTCTTCCTTTGGTTGGAATGGGTCTTTCTCAATATCAAGAGATCTCACAACTATAGGAGTACTCAATGGATGTGTTTTGTCCATGTTAAAACGCTTCAAGATCTTCTCAGTATATGCTGTTTGATGGACTAAAACTCCACTTGAGTTATGCTCGATCTGCAAGCCGAGACAAAATTTTGTTTTCCCGAGATCTTTCATCTCGAATTCCTTCTTCAGGTATTCAGCAACATTACGAGCTCTTCAGGAGTCTCGATTAAGTTGATATCATCGACATACACAGCGATGATAGCAAATCTAGATTCTGATTTCTTTATAAAAACGCAGGGGCAAATGGGATCGTTTACATATCCTTCCTTTATCAAGTATTCACTAAAGAGATTATACCACATCTGCCCAGATTGTTTCAATCCATATAAAGCTCTTTTGAGCTTAAGTGAATACAGATGGCGTGGTCTTCCCTCAGGTAAAAATAACCCTTCTCGGACTCGCATATAAATATCTGTATCTAACTTCCTGCACAGATACGTAGTGAACACATCCATCAGATGCATGTCGAGTCTTTCTGTAACTACCAAACTGATCAGATAACTGAAAGTAATTGCATCCATAACAGGAGAATATGTTTCTTCATAATCAATCCCAGGTCTCTGTGAAAAATTTTGTGCCACGAGTCGCGCCTTATAGCGAACGACTTCGTTTTTCTCATTGCGTTTTCTTACAAAGACCTATTTGTTTCCCACCGGGTTCACATTCGCGGGTGTTGGTACAACTGGCCGAAACACCTCACACTTTGCAAGGGAAGCCAACTCTGCTTGGATAGCTTCTCTCTATTTTGTCCAATCAATTCTATGTCGACATTCCTCTATAGAGCGTCGCTCAATATCATCGTTCTCCGTGACGATGTCAGTAGCTACTGAGAAGGAAAAAATATTGTAACGCCCCAATTCGAAACTCAAAATCTCTAAGAAATTGAGTCGCATCTTGAGGCGTTAAGCTTACTACACGAGGTGACTAATGAGTACTAAATAAACCTAAACAAGGTTTTATGAACCTACATCAGAGTTAAGCTAATCTAGTTCGTCAGAACTTTAATCACCTCTAAATATGGTTGGGCCCAACGAAATTTTCGCCAGAGTTTCCCCTGTATTTTCAGGGTCTGAAACCTGTCATAAACCTGTAGAAGAGATGATTTATCCATAAATAGTATTTCTATATCAATTTCATTCATCCATATCATCTCATCATATCCAATCAACCATATTCTTCAATATAGAATACCTAGTCATCCACTAGGCTGAGTCCAAACCATAATTCTAAAACGATCTCTCGCTTGATAAAATAATACATATATAAAATTTGTTAAGTGATACTAAATATACATAAGTGTGCTTGTTTTACATTATATAGTTCAAAAGAATATATATACAAAGCAAGGAAAATAACTGTATCATAACTGAATAATAACAACATCTCAAGTATAATAAACCTGAGGTGGATACTCTCCCTATACCTGCCTCCTCGATTTACTTAACATCCAATCATCCACTGTCTCCTCGATTTCCTGAGCAAAAAGCCCAGTGAGAACTTATAATACTAACAGGTAGTCACTAATATGAATTTAAGACAATGCAGGTTTTAAAGAAAACCGAGAAATCATAATACAGTAATGTAAAAGCATTTGGTACCTTTACTACAACATAAACCGATAACCATTCACTTACCCATACAAGTATAGATAAACTAACAACATCTCACCATCATAATATTGCGTAGTGTAATCATCTTAGAGTGAAGAGGCTACGACTAGATGTTTCAGCTCCTAGTCAGTGAGCAAAATCGTGTTCCAACTTAACCGATGTGGAACCCCATCGTTAATTCCTGATTTCCGACCGAGCGACTGATTTATCGGTTTTTGTGAGAAGCACGCTGGCTCATGATTTGGGTTCAGGTGGACCCTTGACCATAATTTGCCGATGTAGCCGTTGTCGCGGTGGTCAGCCGTTTGACTTGTGCAGACATCTTAATGATCATTAAAATAATCCAGGAGTTGTCACGCTCCTCAAGTCTTCGCCTAATCTAGGCAGCATATAACCTCGACATTTCTAGAATCATACACGTACCTATCCAAACAAGGCTTTCCAAAAAGAGAAATAGAATAACCTAGATTTCAATAGTTTTCCTATATCATGAGAGTCCCATTCCTGTCATGAGACAGGAAAACATAATGAAAATACGGAACAAATCATTGTTTTTAGGAAAACTTCAATGATTTGCTCGTGTAGGCATTACAAATCCATTTTCGGATTACCTAAAAATATATATTATAATAGTATAAGTTTTAGTAGTAGAAAATACCTTTTTCCTACAAAAACTAACAACCATGTACATGTTGTGATCTCCCAACTAATATTATTCCGGGGAAAGCCGGTAATATAATCCGGGGAAAGCCGGGTAATCGGGGGAAAGCCCGTAATATAATCCGGGGAAAGCCGGTAATAATCCTAGCCGGGGGAAAGCCCAGCATAACATATATAGTATATATTCCGGGGGAAAGCCCGTACCTAGGGAATCACCAACACATACCCAACAACTGGGAACCTCCATCCCACACATCATCTTAAAACAACTACTTCTCCCAACATATGGAAGGAAGTAAAATATATATCTATATATTATAAGAACCCCAAAATCCGTTTGGTTTTGGAAATATGCCCATCCCTAAAGCTCGATAACGATTAAATCTCAATTCTTTTGAAATTATAGTTTATTTAACTATAAGTAAGAAAAGAATCATCCATATATTTATATATGTATATAACTCATTCATATATATATAATTATTAGAATCTAGTTATTTTAAAAATAACTATTACTGTTTTACATTACTATGTAAAACTATACTTTGGGAAAATCATTTTCACGTCAATAAGACATCACAAATAAATCATGCATGCTTTGCAAAATAATTACACTTGATTTATAAATCTAAACCCTGTCAAAAGCATTGAAAGCACTTTAATGGCTATAAGAAAGTATTTATAAGTTCCTACCTCAAATCCCGCAAGGCTCTCTTTACCGCACTAATTTCCTCCAATTAGTGTACTGGTATTAGTACACTCTCCCAACTGAAAACAACACATTTAATCACTTTCAAAACTCAATTCGATACATACTAATTCTATGTAGAATAGTCTAGGCATCTAAATTCTAACCTAAACAGTCACTACAAGGGTCCAGGTCCTTATCAAATTAAATAAGGGCTTTAGGACTACAACCCAATTTGCTCTAAATATCCTCTTTAATTAATCTAGACCTCCGAATCTACAATCTAACCCAAAACAATAATTTTGGGTCAAAATCAACCTTCCCAATTATCAATTCCATCAATTAAGGGTCTGAAAGGCCTAATCAAATCTTAAACTATCAACAAAATTAACCCTAAAATTGAAAACTAAGATTAACAACATAAAATTTCTAATTAAAATTAAATATTTAGCTAGGGTTTCAAATTATACCTCGATCCACAAATTAAATGGCCCCTACGATTTCCATCCGTCGGACCATCGCCATCATCTCATCTCTCTCTCCTTCTCTCTCTCCTTCCATTTCTCTCTTTCTCCTTCTCTCCTTCTCTTTCTGCCTCTTCCCACCGTATCTCTCTCTCCTTACCGAATTTCTCTCTCTGTTAGAGAGATTTCTCTCTCTCCTTCTCTCTCTCCTCTCTCTCTCTCTCATCTTCTCTCTCTTCCTTCCGTCCTTTTCTTCCTTTTTATTCTCTCCCTATCTCTACTGTTTATTTTTTTTTTAAACAAAACTAAATGGTGGATTTCAAAGAAGAGTCTAAATCAATTAGTTAGAAGATAACTATAAGAAAACATTTTGTTGTATGATGGTGTACACAAATTTGGTACACACCATATACAAAGGTGGGTTTGTGGGTAAATTTTGGCGGGTCGGACAACGGGAATGGGTTGCGGGTCTATTTACTATTTCTTTTAGGTCATTGGTCCCAAAAACTTGGTCAAAATCGCGTCAACCTTTTCATCGTGGTCAAACTCGTGTTCTGGACTTCGAATTTGCCTCATACTGTGTCCGATTTTCGCGCGTGAGTAGTTGAAATTCGATAACTTTTCGAGATCTATCCATTTGTACGGTTCGATTCTTCAAATTATGCTCCGAATAAAAACTCATTTATTTAATTTCAAGTTTAATTATTTAAACACTAAGCTTAATTATTTTAATAATTAATTGGTTTCACGGTCAAATCGTTGGATTAGACTCTAATTGACTCGGAAAGACATTGACTGGTCAACTAAATTATTTTGGGTCGTTACAAATATCGTCAACAATTATTTCATTGCGATTCCACATTTCTCAGGTACATGCATAATTTATAGAGATTTCCTCATTTCTCTCTCCTGGGGATTGTACCGATCCCTCTCCTGTGGATTTGCCTTCTTCAAGAGGCATATCATCAGAGAATGTGGATCGTTCAATGATACTCTCTCCGGAAGTATTTACATTTATTGACTGGCATTTCCTCTTTTTGGGAACAAAATCTTTCGAACCAAGAGGTCGCCCACGCTTTTGGCGTGCATTAGACGACTCATTTGCTGCAATCTGTCCTACTGGGATCAATGTCCTCTCGGGACATCAGCTCTTACAGCATGTCTCTCCGGGACATCAAGTTTAGCTGGAGCATTTGCAGCAGGTATATATGACTTGGTTACTTTAGTTGCATCATTAAATGCATCAGGCATTTCATTGGCAATTTCCTGAAGATGAACAATCTTCCGCGCCTCAATGTCACAGGTATTGGTATGAGGATTAAGATGAGACATAGATGGTGTGATCTAGGAAATCGCATGTCGTTCTTCTGACGAAGAATCACGCCGTTCTATTGACGACGGATTGCCTCCTCTAATGATGGGAAGACTGTCTCATCAAAATGACAGTCCGCAAAACGGGCGGTAAAAACATCACCTATCATTGGCTCAAGATAACGAATACCTAGCCAACATATATACCTAGCCGACGCTGAGAACCAAACTTGGTGCGTTGCGTAGGGGCAATAGGAACTTGTATAGCACAACCAAAAACACGCAAGTATGAAATGTTTGGTTGGTGACCCATAACAAGCTGCATAGGGGAATACAAATGATATGCAGTCGGACGAATCCGAACCAATGCAGCTGCATGTAAAATGGAATGTCCCCAGGCTGCAATTGGTAGCTTAGTTCTCATAAGATAGGTCGAGCAATGAGCTGAAGACGCTTCACAAATGATTCTGCTAGACCATTTTGTTTATGAACATGAGCAACAGGTTGCTCTACGTCAATACCAACTGCTTGGCAATACGCATCAAAAGCTTGAGATGTAAACTCGGTGGCTCCATCAAGACGGATAGACTTGATGGGGAATTCAGAGAAATATGCACGTAATCGTATAATCTGAGCGAGCAAATGTGCAAAAGTAATATTGCGAGTGGATAATAGGCAAACATGCAACCACCTCGCAGAAGCATCCACCAAGACCATAAAATATCGGAATGGTCCACATTGGGGATAAATAGGCCCAAAAATTTCTCCCTGAATTCGTTGTAGAAAAGCTGGGGATTCAACAACGACCTTGGTTAAATATGGTTTAAGCACCAATTTACCCAGGGAACACGCTGCACAAACATAATCTTTGGACATCAGAATCTTCCTGTTCTGTAATGAATGTCCCTGCGTGTTTTGAATTATTCTACTCATCATGGGAGAACCTGGTTGACCAAGTCAGTCATGCCAAAGCATAAATGTTTTCGGGTCATTGAACTTCTAGTTCAAGACGGCAAAAGATTCAACCCTTATTATTATCGTATGATACAAACCAGAGGAGAGAGCCGGGAGCTTCTCTAATATACGCTTCTTGTGTGAGATAGTGGAGGTAATACACAAGTATTCCATATCATGCTCATTCACTGTCTCAAGGTGGTATCCATTACGACGTATGTCTTTAAAGCTCAACAGATCTCTCCTGGATCTGGAGGAATACAAAGCATCGTCAATATTAAGGATTGTACCACTTGGGAGCATAATACTAGCTCTATCAGAGCCCTCAATCAGACTGGTTGTACCAGTGATAGTAGTCATGCAAGCCTTGAACATACTCAAGCTTATGAAAAATTTACTATCACGGAGGATTGTATGGGTCGTAGCACTGTCTGCTAGACAAACATCCTCGCTATATTGGTTTTGTTTGGATATGTCTCTGCTTGGACCAATATCTTGGGATATGCCTCTGCTTGGGTCCATATCCTTTAAAAATAAAGCAAGAATAAGCATATACACAAAACGCTTATATTATATATGAACAAAAGTAGTACAAGAAAAGTAGTACAATTGGTATGAACAAACTCATTCTCCAATTGTATAGCAAAACTCTAATTGGTGTGAACATGCTCACCCCCAATTAGTTTGCTTACATCCTCTCCTTCCAGATCGAGAAGCATATCAGACAGTTCCAGGAGGGTATCATCAGTGGGAACACCATTACAAATATAATTTGTCTCGGCACCAGTTTTGGCTTTCTTACATGAAGCCTGATACAAATCGACTAGGTGCTCGGCCGTATAACAATTACGTGCCAGGTGCCCTTTCATGCCACAACGATAGCAGGTTACATTTCTAGGGGGTTTATTCCAACCTCTCCCTTTTCCTTGCTTCGTTTCGCTTCTATCCCTTTCTTGGGGATCAGCGGTATCCCTCTTCTGGGGATTTTGTGTAGCATGATTTGGATTATTCCACTTCCCAGAATTATTCCGTCGGTAGAGTCTACCGCGCCTACCCTTGTAACTAGGTCGTCCATGTCCTTGTCCTGAAGCAGTCGCTGCATAAGCTTCAGGTACAAACGTAGAACCATTGGGACGAGCCTCATGGTTCAATAACAACAATTCGTTATTCTTCTCGGCAACTAGAAGGCAGAAGATTAATTCAGAATATTTTTGGAACCTACGCTCTCTATATTGATGTTGTAACAGCACATTAGAGGCGTGGAAAGTGCTGAAGGTTTTCTCCAGCAGCTGCTCATTAGTAACAGTATCACCACACAGTCTCAGCTGCGAGGTTATTCTGAATAAAGTCGAATTATAATCTGTTACTGATTTGAAGTCCTACAACCGCAGGTTCCTCCAATCATTCAAAGCACCAGGATGTATGGCCATCTACAAGATGCCAAATCTTTCCTTTAAACAGTTTAAGAGGACTAACGGATCTTTCACCGTCAAATATTCAGATTTAAGTCCCTCATGGATGTGGTGCCGAATGAAAATTGTGGCAGCAACAGCTCTCTGTGGTCAGCTGATTTCCTTTCCAAATAGTATCTCCGAGTTGTTTAGACGCGAGATGGAGTTCCATATCCAGGACCCAAGAAAGATAGTTGTTTCTAGTGATATCTAAAGCAACAAACTCAAGGTTCGTTAGATTCAACATTGAAAATAAAACAACACAAGTATACCTTTCTGATTTTGTAAGATGCCCAGAAGCTTCGGGTTGATCACAAAATGTCACGGTCTCGATCTGGAGAGTGGCAGAGAGTCGTGTTGATAACGTGTTATGATTTCTGGGCACACAATATATCACAAAAGAGAAGAGGAAGAGAAGATTTCTTATTCATAGATAGCTCAAGAACATAAGAACAATTCTCTATTACAACTTTATATCTCTCTCAACATATATAAGCATAACTTGATCGTACAGAACATTTCTCTGTTTTGTTACTTATCTCCGTTACATATTACAACAGACCAAAACTCAATATATATAAGGGAGAGGGGGAGATAGGATTTGCATGCTAGCTTTTATATGGACTTGACACATCGACCAAGATGTGTCAAGTCCACCTTGTGTCTGGTGGATCAGCCACCATCTGCCACATAGGGTTATAACACTTTCCTCTTTTTTGATTTTTGGCTAGGCTCAAGTGGCTAGCTTGAGTTGACAATATTGATTAGGTGCCACCGCATGAAAATGATCCTCACAAAAAATCATATATAGTATTATAAAACTTCTATCTTCATTAAAAGTTGATTGGACATCAATAGTGATGATTGAATAATCCATAACTAATCCCAACAATTTAAAAATATTTAGTTTGTGCTTAGCACGGGCTACACATACTTGTAGATATAATATCTGACCTTACCGAGCACAAAGTTGTACATCTATTAAAACAGAGAATTACCAAACACACCATTTTAGTTTAAGAAATATAATAATAAAAAAAACGCTAACTTTCTATCTCCTCCACCTATACAGTTTTATAATGACAGAAAAAATCAAAATAAAGGTATAATTGAAATTAAAAATGCATCAAAATAGAATTTTTGGCTATTTTAAAATTAAATTAGTGTAAAAGTATAAGAAACAATTTAAAAACAGATTAAAAGAAATATTTGTAGAAGTTTTGGTATTTGGCAGCTTTAAGAGTGGTGATTTGGGTAATTTCGTGTTATTTTAGTCATTGCCAAAAAAAGGGTGTTGTTAAAGGGGTTCCTCAAAATGTTGGGGGGGTGGACAGGATAAGGGGGTGGACAAAATACTTCAAAATGGTTGGGGGATGGATATAATTTTACTAAGGGGGTGGTTACCTAAAAATGGGTTGGTATCTTTCCACCTAACCTTAAAAAATCTCAAACTGAACCATCATCTTCACCACCCTCACTCCCACTTCACCATCGGTCACCTCCCATTCCACCGCCGGCAACTATCCTCCACCGCCGGCAACTCCATTGCCGACTACCTTTTTCTTTTTTGATTTTTTCCACCGCCTCCACGCTCAACCACCTCTCTAGAACTCGACTTTCTTTAGATATCACCCCTCTCTATCTAGCTAGATCTCGTCCTCCCCATAGATTAAAAGAAAAAAATTCAGTTAAAAAATATTTCAAATCTAAAAAAATTTCGAAGAAGATGGCGAACTCTACCAGTGGTGGTTGAGTTTTTCAGGAAAACTCAACCACTGATGGTCGAATTTTTCATCAAAACTGAACCACTGGTGGTCGAGTGTTGTTGAAAAGTTCAACCACCATTGGGCCGAAATAGATCTGCTACTCTTGTTAATTCACAAAAAATTTCGAAGAAGATGACTAATTCGACCATTGGTGGTCGAATTATATTAAAATTTTCGACCACCAATAAGCAGTTCAAATTTTTTTAAAAAATTTGGGCAGTTCAACCACTGGTGGTTGATTTTTTTAAAAAAATTCAACCACTGATGGTTAAATTTTTCAGCAAAACTCAACCACTGGTGGTCGAGTTTTGTTAAAAATTTCAACCACCACTGGTCGAATTCGTCATCTAATTCGAAAAAAAACTTTAGATCTAAACTTTTTTTTGTTTGTGTAATGGCGAGAGAAAAGAAGGGGAATGAATGAAAGAAGGAGAACGAAGGAAAGAAGGGGAAGGAAGGAAAGAAGGGGGTGGGTCCTCCCGTTCTCTCTTTCACTCCTCTCTCTTTCTATAATTTTTAGGCGGCCGGTGGTAAGGTTGAGGTGGCTGGTGGTGGAGTTCCATTCAGTGGCCGGTGGTGGAGTTACATTCAGTGGCCGGCGGTAGAGGTGAGGTGTTAGTTTAATTTACACCCTCACCACCTCCTAGTAAAAAGAAAGAAAAAATTGAAAAGGTGAATTTGGACTAAAAGTCCATTTAACTTGTCCATCCCCCAACATTTTGAGGAACCCCTTTAACAGCACCCAAAAAAAAATCATTGCCTTGAGTTTTTAAAAATTCATCTTTCAATTTGGTTGTAAAAACTAAAATGGCCCATTTTCCCTCCATGTGCAACATTTATCTTCTTTTTGCAGTTCTTGATAACTACCACATAGGCAAGTAGACCTCACAAAATTGGCAATAACTCGTTGGCCCGACCCTAACTCGGCCTGTATAACCTGGCCCGAAGTCAGCTCCATAGTTAAATGGGTCGGGTTAGGATTGACATATATCAACCTGTTGAAATTTAGGGTTGGCCTGTCAAATCCACGGGCAACCTTCTTTAAACTATTTGATATATAATAATTAAAAATATTAATTTAATATTATTAGGGTTACTAGAGTTAGGGTTAGAGTTACTCAAGTTAAGGTTGAGAAAATTGGCCTAATTAATAAAACGGTTAGGGCTAGTGTTGAGTCTTTTAAGCCGCCAACCCTAACCCTAATAACAGTAACCCGACCCGTTTGCCAGGTCTATAGGCAACCGATAAGGGCCACTTAATTTTAGGATCAACTATAGTCAATAATAGTTGACTGAATTTGGTTTGTGCTTTAATAAGGGTTATTATTATTTGGTCAAACAATAAAAAAAATTATGTTTTCTATTGTTTAACACTTTCCTTCCCACTCAACCAATTTAACGAATTTTTCAACCACCTTGTTCGACATCTCAACACCAATCACATTCAACTTCATTTGACTCTAACAATCCGATAATTGAATTTCACATTTGAGAATCTTATATGGTATGAAATAAATTCCACCATTAGTAGAGGAGTTTTTTTTTCTTTCTTCACAACGTGAGTTTGGTGAAGGCGTTCAGTCATCAAAACATCCAAAAAAATAGAAAATTCGAAGAAAGGAAAGCAAAACATTGTGGAGAAAACTAAAAATATAATTCTTATTTATTTATTTTTAAATTTGGACTTTGTGAATCCGATACACAGTCTAATCGGGTTTTTTTCTTCAAAAAAAGACATTTTCAATTGTTGTCCGGAGTTAAATGTAAGTTGGTTTGTTAAAAACAAGTCAAAGGCATTTGACTTGATCATGATGGCCCTTAACATTATTAGGTAGCCATTAACTTAAGTGGCCTTTATCGGTTGCCTATGCAGTAGATATCACGAGCCTTTTTTGTCCATATTCTTCCAAAATTATCCCCATTATATAAGTTTTTCCCTTTTCTTATTCTTTTTCTTTTAACATTTTCCCCCTTTCTATTTATCTTCATCTGCCTTGGCTGTCCCTAACCGCAACATCATCTCAGAGTTCATGTAATCCAATGTTCCTTTCAATTACATCTATACTACTATATAAATGGAGAAGGACCTCCCAACAGTTATTTCATTGGAGGTCTTGGCCTCCTTGAAAAATGACCACAAATGCCCTTGCATACACTTATTCGGTATCCATAACATATTTAAGCAAAAGGGTATGTTTGGTAGTAAAAAATTAAAAGATAATGCAAGCTTAATACATGGCAACCACTACACGTTGGAGATATAGTTTCCGTAACTAACCACGTCGCGTAACTACCTTGGATATATTTATAGAATCCAATAAGAAAGATTTTTTCTAAAGGAATGTTCCAGAGAGAACCCTAGAGAAGAGAAGTAAATAGTTTCTTCTTATTGATCCGTGGAGGATCCTAAATTATAATTTTACATGGTAACCTGTGATGCAATCATATAACTATACATCATGGATGAGAAATAGAGCCTCCAAAGTCCAACCAAAATCGCAATTTCACCAAATCCTTCTATCAACTGTGTGTATATTGTTAGGGACGGCACTAAACTCCGCGCAACTTCTTCAAATCATTCAATCTTAAATGTAGTCGATCTTAAACATTTGATTTTCAGTTTGTTGTTCTTTTAATCCTGTTGTCAGTCTTAAACATTTTTTTTTTTTTTAAGTTTGTTCTTCCTCTAACTCAATGGTCCACTAATTTTTCTCCTCTTTTTTCTTCTTCTAACTCTGTTGTTCTCAATATTTTGCCTTTTTTTTTCTTTATTCTTTATGTATGCATCTAATGCAATTCAAAATTTGGGACCGAGACGATATTGTTAGACTCCACTAATGCATGTTATTGTTAAGGTATCAACTATGTTCATCTCAAATTGATCGGCAATTAACAGTTCTTTCTGCCTAGATTTATAGGCAATGATTTTGTACATCAAATGCCATTTTATTACTATAAACATTTTTGTTGTTTTTTAAAAAAAAATTGTTATATCGCATTTTAAGCAGTGATGTTATCACCGACTATGATTATCTAACAGTTCAAGTACAGTTGATATAGTTGAGGCGCAGTCAAAATATGGTTTTTGGGGGTGGAATCTGTGGCGTCAACCTATAGGGTTTACGGTTTTTCTAATTTCTTCCCTAGCAGAATGCGAGAGATTACCTTTTGATTTACCAGAAGCAGAAGAAGAATTAGTAGCAGGTTATCAAACCGAATATTCAGGTATCAAATTTGGTTTATTTTACGTTGCTTCCTATCTAAATCTACTAGTTTCTTCATTATTTGTAACAGTTCTTTACTTAGGCGGTTGGAATCTCTCTCTTCCATAGTGTAAACAAATTAAATGGCTAAAACGTGTAAAAGATATTAAATAATATATTTTAAGATATAATAATTACGACAAATTACATAGTTAAAACGTGTTACACACGACACGCGTGCCTTTGGACTCGTCATGTGAATATTGGAGCCTTGGAGGTACGTACTGGGAGGACGTTAACACTCCCTCAAGTATTTTCATAATTTCTAACAATCGTTTGGAATTCAATTCCGAACTATTCCCACCACTAGGTTGGTGGAAATGTGCCAATTACCCAGATAAAATTATAAACCATAACAAGTTACTCGAGTATTGAATTATCTTTCTAGACAAGTAACAAACAATGAAATCTGTGATCAAGATCTCTGAAGTACAATTGGGTACGAAAGCAACTAATCACAATTCTTAAGATCAGCATCTATTTTTCCTTTTTGATGCTAATTAAGATCAGTATCTAATATACAAATTAATCTAATGCTGGGAGAAAATTACTGTGGGTCGTGTGCTTTAAACAAAAGAATCCATCACCTGAGACTGAGTTACAAAAGTCATTACTCGGACATAATTTCTCAGCCGAGCTGCATTTTCTGACCGCAGTATATCAACCTCCCTGTGGCTCTGTCAGATTCTCAAGAGCTGCTGCTATTACCCCACCACCAATCAATACTTCCAAAAATTGGATACAATGTTCACGACGCGTCAGTGGGAGAGACTTTCAGATCAGTTGCCAAAAGTTTTGAATTCACCAAACTTCTTTGTTAGTATTGAATTATTTTGGTCTTGATGGTGGTGGATCCCTTTCAGAACCAGAACCTCCTGGGACGAACACAGGAAACTGATTTGAAGTTGTACCCCTTCCGACTCTAGTTTCAGATCTAAAACCCGTATTGGCCTCACTTCTTGGACCATCCCCGAGCGGCGGTACGCTTAAAATAGGCCCACCAAAGAATATACTGTCTCCCGTGTACATAAGATTCTCAGATCGCTGCACAGCAGGAGCCCTTGTAACCAAAGAAGATTCTCGTGGTGGAACAGGATGAGGCATTCTACTAGTACTGCTTACTTCTGGAGGGATTTTTTTCGATCCAACTTGTGATGAAGATCCAAGTCGGGCCTCAAGAGCTGTTTCCGTGGTCCTGGCTGTTACCGGGATTGACACATACCTCCCAGCTTCCTGATCCCAAACAACAGATGCCCTTCTACTATCTCTAAGAAGAGAAGTAGTTGAAGCCGGTAACAATGGATTTGTGCTGTTACCCTTTTGCATGATCTTTTCATCAAATCCAGAGGTAGAAGAATGGAAAACTGAGTTGTTCAGATTTGCATTCGGTAAAGCTGCTCTAGAATTAAAAGGCCGATCTGGGATAAATGGGGGTACAGTAGTTCTGGGATTATGAGGACCCAAAGGTTGCTCTAATGGAAGAGGACTCAGGCTAACTGATTCATGAATGTGGCTTGGACTGCTGAAGCTACTCGCACTCTGAGTTCCGAGGTCATAGTCATCCCGGCTACCATAACTTGGCGCATACGAGTTTCCCAAAGGAGAAAGTTTCAGTTCGCTTTTGGTATCTTTAATTCCTCCAACATCAGTGCTCATACTGCTTCTACAGCTCATGTTTTCACTGGAACTCATATCTGGGTCAGGCAAACGGCGGTTGTCAACAGGCCGGATAACAGAAGAGGACGCCCTGGCTTTTGCAGCTGCTCGAATGGCCTCATTTGAATCTAACTTTGCGAGCTTCCAAGCACTAATACGGACAGGCCTTTTGCTCAACTTATTTCCTCCTTCGGCTAATGGAGCAGCATCTGGATCAACTGTTGAAGGTACCATTCCAGGCTCCAAGTGGGGAATAACTTCATCCTAGTATAATCAGTTTGCATGAGCGTTAAGCCATAAACAGATAGCAAGCTAGTAAACAGCACATATATAACTAGAAATAGACCACTAGGGAGGAGTTGGCCAATAGTCTGTTCGACCTAACGGATGGTGGTTCAGGATAGGGGCACCATTTACCCGGGACCAAACCCAAACTAATTTTCCCAGTTCTATTCCACATATGTCAGTAACGGACGTGGAACCATTGGTATTATCACCAGTTATGGTTCGTGGTACTTTGATATCCTACGGAACCAGAATCGAAGTGATAAGAAACATAACCAGCTCCCAAATGGTGCTTTTTACCTTTATTTTTTCTAGTACTTTTAATATTTTTTTGTATCTAAGAATTAACTATTGAAGAATCGGAGCTGAAATAACAGATATCCTGGTTTCTGTTCCATGGAAGCAACTTATTTAATAGGCCCAGGTTCTGTGTAGTTCAATAACTGGACCAGAACCTGTTGTCGCCCCTAGTCCAGGAACCCATGGCACACATCCAGGGTGTGTGTAATGCTCAACTAGATTTGGAAGATATACCACCAAATTGAAGGCACTTATAATTTCTAATCACGCCAAAAACTTGTTGATTATAAACTAATCAAATTAATTGATTAATCAAAACATAAGAAATAACTTGCGAGTGTACGAATCAGTTGTAGAATATGCACAAAATACGAGGTCGATCCCACAGAGATTGAACTGAAACTTGAACACCAAAATAGATAAGAAAGAATGATTCTGATTAAACTTTCCACGACGCAGTATGGAGCAAGGTAAACAGCGTTTTACGAAAACAGAAATAAAAAGAGACTAAGGCTTCGAATCCACCGCCAAACAATTGAAACTCCAAAGGTCTAATTAAATGTTCCCAGTAGTGAGTAACACTCAGATTGAAATCCTATGTTATCTCACAATGGAATCGTTAAGGCTATTGATAAAATAATAAGAATCAAAAATACCAATCCTAAGTACTATTCATCTTGTTTAAGCAAAAATAGTCAAAGAAACATATTGAACAAAATTATAGCATTACAAAATTTAATTACACGAAAATAATTCGAACTACTACTTATGCTTGACATAACTAGTGAAAGAACTTAATCCACTAAATAATTCCAGAGTATAAGAGATCAATACAATGACGATCAAGAAATGGAAACATTAACTAGAACCCAAGAACTACTAGTGTTAGGGGCTTCATCTTAGCCTTAGCTAAGAGTTTAGCCACTCATTGTCATACTGAAAGCCATTAAATATTGCATTTGATTCATCCACAAGGCTTTTAATACAATAATGAAAGTAAAATGAGAATATAGAACACAAAAAGCATCACAGTTTTGGTTATGTTTTGTTTCATTTCCTCTTTTGCCTCCATTATTGTACCAAAAGCTTGGTGGATGAATCAAATGCAATATTTAATGGCTTTAAATATGATAATGAGTGGCTATACTCCTAGCTAAGGCTAAGATTAAGCCCCTAATATGAGTAGTTCTATGGATTTTAGTTAATGTTTCCTAATTAGTGGATTAAGTTATTTCACTAGTTATGTCAAGCATAGTTAGTATTTCGAATTATTTTCATGTAATTACTTTAGTCATGCTATAATTTTGTTCCAATCAGTTTCTTTGACTATTTGTGCTTTAACAAGACGAATATTACTTAGGATTGGAATTTTTGACTGAGATAAAGAGTGATAGTTATTATTTAAAGAGCCTTGGGAATGCGATTCCAAGTAGAAGATAGCCTTTTTTGTTCACCAGAAAGTTTTTTGTCTGAAAAACCCAATGAAGAAGAAGGTGAACAGAGCTACAAAGAAGAAGACAGAGATCAAGAAAAATAGAAGAAGAAAGAAGAAGTGGACTTGTTTCTATGATGCCGCCGTTAATCGGCGTCACCAGCTTGTTGTGATCTCACAGCCGCTTAAAAATCTCATTTGACCCAACCCTAAAAAAAGAGAATACCATCTCTTATAAGTTCTAACCTAATCCTAACCCTAAGCCTTTAACCCAACCAGAGTCATTTTATATGCGCCCTCCAAAATCTTATTGGCAAGCCCCGGTTGTAGGCATCCCCTACCCTGAATTTGCATTTGATATGTTATGGGGCATGCCAATGGGTGCCTTTAAAATTTCCCAAACTATTTATACCTAAGCCCACTTCCCTTTTAAAGGCCCAATTTGTCTAGTTAAAAGTTAAAAACCAACTTCTAAAGTTTAAAGCCCAGCCAAACTATTTCTAACTAAGCCCACTTCCTCTTTAACCCAACTAAACCTATTTAAAACTAAACCCACTTCTTATTCAAAGGCCCAACTCTTAAATTGGGACTTAGTTAAGTCTATTTAAATTTAAAACCAACCTTTTAAAGCTCAGTCAACTCATTTTAACTTAGGCTTTATATATATAAACACCCCGCACACTCCCATGTCACTCCCAACTTTAGACTCTTTAAAGTATTCCCCGCTTCCCCACCCCTGTTTTTGGCTTTTATGCTTTGGAATTACAATTATTTGGCGGTGGATTTAAAGCCATCGTTTCATTTTATTTCTGTTTCGTAAAACGTTATTCACCTCGCTCCACGCTACGGTGCGGAAAGCCTTAATCGAAATCGTTCTCTCTTATCTTCTTTCTATTTCGGTGCTCAAGTTTAGATTCAATCCCCGTGGGTTCGACCTCGTATTTTGTGCATATTCTACAATTGATTCGTGCGCTTGCGAGTTATTTCTTGTGTTCAGATTAGTCAATTAATTTGATTAGTCTACAACCAACAAGTTTAATTTGATTAAACCATGTACAATGATCTGGACCTAGGAAGCACGGACACTTCTCTAAGAGAAGAGTGTTCGTGTTGTGTGCCCGTGTCTCGTAGTGTTTTTAGTTGAAAAGTTAAGAAAATAACATCCGTGTCGTGTCCAATCACCATGTTCGTGCTTCCGAGATCTGGACAAATTTACATATTTCGTTTAGCCAATATATGCATTCCCTGCATATATTTATCAGCAAACTTTTAATATATTGCATCTTTCTTCACTAAGGCACAATCCTCGTCTTGCAACTTTTGCCTCAGGAGCTAGGGTGCGCTTATACCCCTTAAGGCCTTAACTACTTTGGATCAAAGGATGCCTGGAGGAATTTCAATACATCAAATGGTGAATCATTCCCATTTATGTACAATATGTGTTACACTATAATATTGGTATTTGGTAGTTTGTCTTATTGTCTCAGCCAGGAAAGCTAAATGCTTGCCATAAATATAATCTAAATCCTGAAAGAGTTGTACCTGATAATCCACAAATACCCTTGGTGGGGTACACCATGCACCCTTGTATTGCAGGCCCAAAGAACTTCCACCACTTAAGCCAGTTGTGGCAGATCCAGTTGGAGAATAAAGAATATTTGGCATTTCCTCGTCCACAGAAGCTCCAGCAGGTGCCTCACTCATGGCCCTCATTGCCACAACAAACTCGTAGGTCGTAATACCCTGTTGGGGATAAAAGAGAGGAAAAAAGAAGAAGAGAAAGAAAGAAGACATACAAATCTTAGAATTTAGAAAGAAGTTGGTCTTTTTTATTTATTACAAAATGTAATCTAAACCCAAGTTTTCTTGAATTCTGACCTTTCTTATTAGTATTATGTGGAAAAAGAAAAGTTCGCACAGAGGCACACAGGCAAGTAATGAAACCGCGGAACATATTGCCTGCAAAATAAATTTTAATGTTAGATGGTTGCAATGTTAACCATGTATGGATGTGGGGTCCTTCCCCTGCATATGGTACATGCCATTGGTAGCCTGTTCTTAGAATGTGATTTTGTTAACCCATGTTTACATGGGAATGGATAGGTGGGGACTCAAACGGTCAATGAGATGGTGGAGTTGACTGTTTAAGATCCCCACTGATCACATGGTGGGTTCTTCTTGACCCACATTACACGTGGGTCAACAAAATCAAACCTATGTTCTTACAGTCTACTTGGCAGATGCCTTATCTTTGAGATGTTTGACAATTGAGATATGGATATACCACAACAGTTGCAAATGGGGCACGAGAGAAACCATTTCCAAGTCTATCAATGATTTGGTTCTCCAAGTCCTTTCTATCAACGAAGCAACGCACAAAAACAGCGATACCAACTCCAGCTTCAATTACAAGCTGCACCCCAAAAAATAAAAGAACCATTATTCAAACGATCAAGCAATGCTTAACTTTTAAATATGATACAGCTTCGGTGCATACCCAAATGAGACTTGTAGCCATAAGAGCGATAAAAGTTACGTAATTTTTTTTCCCTACACAATTATTTAGCCACTGCACAAAAGGAATGTATAAAGTTAATAACCTAAAAACCATTGCAATTGGTCAACTGTGTATTAAATGGACTAGGTATCATTTTTTATTGAACAATGAGCATTTACCCGGCAGTGGTGATCAAATCCATCCACGCATTTATCACAACTTCTGCAATGTTTACTGAATTTGCGCACCTGTAAGGTAACAAGAAGCATTTTCTAAACAATACAGGAAAAAGGAGAAAATGGAAGTGTAGTACATTAGATAATGTATATAACACAAAGAAGCATACAAGATTGCCATTCATAAATAGATACACTTATCACAATCAGTATAAAACCAAATATTCAGATCACATTTCTATATTGGCTGTGAGAATGTGAAACAAACAAAATCTTCAGGACTGTAAGCTATAGTAAGGATTCCAGAAGAATCCCGACTTAAAGGTGAATAATGAAATCTCTGCATCCCTGCGTAAGGTTGACACTTGCAGCCAGCACAAAAATGTCAAATAACCTAAATCATTTATTTTCAGTCAATGTTGGAAACCCTCCAATCCATGTCATCAGATCACATAGAAGTAGAACCACACGAAAACCATACCAAAAAAAAAAAAAACAACTCATGTTAGGCCTCAATAAAATAAAGAGAGATCAACATGACCCATCTTCTTCATCAGCTTCATCAAATTCCTCAGGATCTACCTCTAACCATAATAAAACAGCTTTAAATTAGTACATTTGAGAAGGACTTCAAGTATTCACATCTTTTTAGCCTTCCCACTGAACCCCATCGGAGACCAATGAATTGCTTACTAAACGCTCAGACCAAGAAGCTGAACAAATTGCTCCCTCCCTTCCCCCTCCCCCTCCATAACTTATAGGTGAGTCGGTGACTTATGAAAAACTATTCCTGAAACAATCTAGAAAAGTCAAACATCTCAGGATGAGGAGATTGCATATATATTTAATTCAGGATTATGAGTTAGTTGTTCTTCCCAGTCATTATTGAACTTCTTCCAGAAAAAGTTTATTTTTCTATATTGTTTCTTCAATTTGTCAACAAGTTAAATTGAATGTGTAAATTAAGAATAAACATCAAAGACGTAAGATAATTCTAGCGTCACACACATTGGACATAAAAAAAGCTTCCAACAACATTAAGAATATAAAGATTGAGAAACATTAAATTGGGAAATGTGGAAAGACTAAAACTTCTGCCTCTCTTTTTTGTTTTATGTTTCTAGAAAAAGGAACAGATTCCCTAGGCAACCTGTGACTCTCATTCCTCATTTACACCTACTTGTTGGTCACTTTAAGCATCTAACATGACCTAGGAGAACCAGAAGTCGACAATGTTACCAGTCAAAAGTATCAAAATTCAGTTTACAATGTTACCAGTCAAAAGTATCAAAATTCAGTTTAGTAATTAAACTTTGCAGTCGAGTCACTTACCTCAGCATTGCACAATGTACAGAATAATGCATCTTCCTCTGTGGCTTGTTGGTCAGTATGCGGGCCATTCTTGCAGCAATCTTCGTGTACAAATAATGCACAGAAGAAACACCCAATTTGTGATGATCTTCTGCTTGCAGGATCCACCATAGTTTCTACTCTCCCGGCTTCTCTAACTGAAGTTACTGAACCCTTTGTACTGGAGTTTCGTCCTATGGAGCTTCTAGAGGCTGATGATGGTGAGTATTGAGCTACATTGCCAATTTCACCAAAATTACCAGGCAGGTCCATACCTGATAATGGATTTGTGTTGTGCTTAGTCATTACCTCACCATCAAGTTTCAATAAAACCCCAGGATCAGCAGGGTTAATTGCCGTACAACGCACATAAAGAATGAAAACAAGGAGTGCCTGTAATACCAGAATAAGAATAAAACAAGGTGTTGAATATAACAAGAAACTGAAATACCTGCATCTTCTAAAAGGGAAACAACATAGAAGCTTATATGCATTCAGTTTAGATGAGTGCACATACCACGGGAGTATAAGTGGCAATTGAAGCATATTCCAAGATACGACCTCCAAGGAATGGAGCAAAGAAGGCATAGAATGCAACAACCAACAAGAAGAATACAGTTATAGCCACAACCTATCCAAGAAAGAGATACCAAAAGATAAGGTGAGTACGAGTCTTTCAAATATTAAGAAATAATTATAAATAAGGAAAAAGAACTAAATCTGAGAGAACTCACTAAGATCCAAATAACAAAATTAAAAAGAAACAAAATTCACCTCAAAAGATATAGAGGAGGGATATTTCACCCCTATACATGAAGCAGGCTAATCCAAGGCCTGATTTTTGGTGTGGATGATCTCCTCACAAATTATATCATCATATCCAAAAATCAGCCTGTTCTAAAACTTCTACCCCCCTCAAATCAGCCCTTAAAAAATTGGTAAATTTTAGGCGTCTTTCTTACCGTTGATTTCCAACAAGTTTGATGGGGTTAGAAGTTTTAGAATAGGCTGACTTTCGGATATCGGGATATGTCCTAAACAAGGGTGCAATATCCCTCGTCAAGGATTTATATATACACAGATACAAATATTGTAAACAACTCAACCACAGAAGATATTAATGATGAACCTGGAATCTTATTATGATGAGAAGTCGCCATAGGATGAAGATGTAGAAGATGCGGTAAGAATCGCTGTAAAGATGAGGCAAATCCCTATCTAACCAATGGTTTCATCTCAGAATGATTTTGGAATCTCTTAATTTTATTTTATATTGATAAGTGAGAATATTATTAAGAACGCCAACGGGCAAAAGAATAAAAAGGGGATTTGAAGCCATGGGCTTTCCATTTTAAGCTAATCTTAGTAGCCCATAATCTATCCTTCAGGTCCAAGTTTCCCAAGGCCAAGAGCAGCATGTCCCTCTGTAAAGGAAATAAGGATGCCAAAGAAAAGATCATCACAACTATTAGAAAAGGCAATCAACCCACCATGGACTAGGCCCTTGTTCTTGGCTTCAAATAAAGAGATCTATTCTCACCATATCCGGTCCAGTTCCCTATGCTTGGCTTTTTCATGGCCATCTTGGTTTCTAGATATGTTTAATGGCCAATGTTCTCCTCAGCTACTAATTCAAATACCACTGTTGAAAATATCATCTCAGCTAACACTTGGAATACACCTCAAACGTTTAACAAATTGATTAATATCGAATAGAAGTTCGTTCAGTCTCTCTCACATGAACTGATTGCCTAAAAAATGTAACTAGTGCAAGTTTCTAGTTTGTTCATCTCTAATTTCACTAGGTACCTATTAAAGATTGTAGAAGATGATGTTATTGTTAGTAATATTTGTCTTTATGAATGACATGTGGAGGGCATTCTGTCTAACCTGAGCTTCACCATTAAAAGGAAATCTAATATTAAAACTAACCGAAAGCGTTTAAAGAGACAACATACCATGAAAATAGAACCATCACTACCGATACAAGTTCAAGGATGGAGGATAAAAAAAATCAAACACACAATAGAATTTAATACTACAAACTGAACAAAGAAAAACCCAGTAGGAAGTCATGGATTAAACCACTGTTAAAGCAATTTAATAGATACCCACATCATGAAATTCTAGTTTGAGCAAACCCTAGTCAGAACTTTTAGCAAAGATGGACAAAGATGAGGAAATGAACTCATTCAAGAATGTTTTATAACATACCTGAAAAGTGTGAGCCGGCAGTTGCCACCCATGTTGCCTCACCATATCCACTGAAGTGAGTTTTGCAGCAAAATAAAGAGATGAAGTTTAATCAGCCCGCTTCAGATCAAAGCACCAACAAAGCTTAGAATAATAAGAAACAAACAAGGGGAGAACGGGAAAAAAAAAAAACCCCAGTTAAGGGGAAAGCCTCTCTCCCCCTCTCCCTCTCTCTGTTCGTTTCGAGGTAGTCTAGGGGCCAGCTTAAAATTTCGAAATGCACAGAAATAGAGCAAAAACCTAAAAGAAAGAGAAAAACTAATGGGACCAGTAGAGGACTGAAGCACTGGGTCACTGAAATTTGAGAGAGAAGATGGGAATGTCAAGAAAACACAAAGCACGAAGGGAAAGCGTTGACGAATTCTGATTTTTGAGACTTTGAAAGGTGGAAGAAAATTAATGGGGGCGTTTTGGTGGGCCCCACAAAAGTATTATTCCCTCTACCCTTCTTCTACAGTTCTACTTACCCCTTAATTTATAGAAAAAGAAATACGAGTGGTAGTGGTGGTTGGTCAATGTATAATTGGAGTCCAGTAGTTGGTTACACTAATAAAGAATACTGTAATCATTTTGATTACTTTTGACACCCACTGTGGTCACCAATTTTACCTCATTATCTCATAAACCCGCAATATACCATCTAGTATTAGAAAAGGTTTTTTTACAGTCATTGGATTTGAGCATTTTAAGATTGAGGGATACTTTCCCCGATATCGAAATGCTCGATGTGTGCCCAATGAAAATTAAGGGCCACATAAAGATGATCTAAAGACTGATTTTTGGTGATAATGACATACTCAATATGTAGATCATCTCTTTCTAAAAAAATTTATCATTCTAATTAAAACTTCTAACTCTACAAAAAATGTGGGGACTTATTAGCAGCCTATAAATATTGTTAACTTTAAACTAAATTTTTATGGGATTAGAAGTTTTGGACAATATGATTTTATATGGGGATAATCTATATGGGGAGGAGAACCTCCTCACTCCCTTCAATTATTTTTTATGGGTCCCACAACATAATTGAGCACACATTAGACATTTTAACATGAGGCAAAGTATCCTCCCTCTTTAAGATTTTAGGCGAAGTTTAGTGCCATAGTTTTATTCAGGAGACAATTTATTACATAAAAGTATAACAAATACAATTAGTTGTGTTTCGTGGATTTCGTTAAGAGGCGACTCGAATTTTCAAGTCAATTATATTTATTACTTAAAGACAACCTTACTTTTTGAAGTTCTTTACAAATACTACCTTAGGTTTTTAAAATATCACGTTGATCTAATTGGCCCTTAAAATACCAAAATATATCCTAAGGATCGAAGAGTTAATAGTATCAATAAGGATGTCATTCAAAATAATCTGATGCCAAATTGGTCTTTTTTAGAAAACTATGAGGCCTCTGATTCAGGTCGTATCTGGGTGTTGTGGAATCCTACTATAATTACTGCATCAATGCTATTCATATCTAATCAAGCTATCACTCTGGAGGTAAGTACCATCAACAATCTGAGATTCATTCTAACTATGGTTTATGGTGAGAACTCCATTTCAGGTAGAAGAAGGCTATAGAATGATATCAATCTTTTTGCTAGTACAAATAGTATGCCTTGTGTCACGGTACGTTTGTTTGGATATGCGTACACCGTGACACAGCCGGAGGGCTGGATGAATATGCGTGGCACAGAGGTGCGCGCGCGTGAATATGCATGACTATGCCGGTGGGCTAGTTGCATATGGAGGACCGAGCTAGAGGGCGAGGTGAAGCTTCACGGCACGGAGGTGCTGTGTTGTGAATATTCGGGGGCGAGCCGGAGGGCTTGGCGAAGCTTCAATGCTTGGAGAAGCGGCGAAGTGTATATTCATTTCATGGGCCGAAAAAGAGTATGATTGGTCTCATGATTTGATGTTTCCTTTTGGCAGTGGCGAAAAGGTAAATAAATCTACTATAGGGAGGGGTCCCCGACCTCCCTGCTGCACCTTCGGGTGTAGCTTAATTGGGTATTCCACGGAGCAACCCGTGGGCCGGGCCATGCTTAGCTAGAGGGCTATGCGTTGGTTTCCTTAGTCGTAGGAGACGGCTTAGGACTGTACGTGCAGGAGGTGGTACAGCGGCATTCCTAGAATGCCTTAGGTTCCTATGCGTGCTAGACATCGAGTCGACAGTACGCTTGGCCTGAAGCTTCTTTGGAAGGATCGAGCTATCCGAGATGCATATCTTGGTGTGCTGATGGATATGCTTAGCATGCTTTGTGTTGGGCTATCCGGGGTGGTGTAGCACGGTGTGGCATAGTAAGGGGCGAACTATGCCTGGATCATTGGATGCTAGTAAGTTGCAGGCTAGCGTTCTCATGTTGCTATACGGGAACCTTATAGCCAGGATGGACCTCGCATATGCGTATGCTTGGTTGGAGCCTCAATGCTTCTTGACAGGTGAAGCTTATGACTGTATGGGCAGTCCGAGTAATGTCGGCTTGGCCAGGTGGACGGCTATTCACGGTTACCTTCCCGGTACTGTGGAGACAGTGAATCCTACCTGTTGGACGAGTGTCATAGGACACGATGAAGTGACTCGTAGGCCGGCATATGAGCGTGGCTCGTGTTGGTTATTCCGCTGTGCATATTTGGTGCAAGATGACCTGAAGGTCTAGAGCAGAACCGAGATGGTTTGTGAGGCTGACTATGGACTATGAGGGAGTCTGTAGTGCCGCACGGGTAGTCGGTAATATGAATTTCCGCTGCGTGACCGCGTGTGTTTGCCGGTCGACCGATCCGCCCGTGACACTTGGCTTCTCATAGGAGATTTCAACTCAATCTTGAACAGTAATGAAAAAGTGGGAGGAGAGGATATTAGGCCACACCATTATATTGATTTCTTCAATTGCACTCAGGACTCTCAACTCTTCGATCTTCCTTTCTCTGGGGACTTTTATACTTGGTCTAACAATCAATCTGGCCAAGCTAGGATTTCTAGCAAATTGGACAGGGCCTTGATAAATATTGAATGGTTGCAGGCTTTTCAAGACACAGCTGCTGAGTTTATAAGCCCTGGTATCTCTGATCACTCTGCTATCATTTCCTCTATTTTCCTCAATCGAGACACGTTTCCAAAACCTTTCAAATTTTATAATTCCTAGACCTCAGAACCAGACTTTATGGAGGTGGTTAGAAATGCCTGGAATGTCAGAATCCGCGGCAATCCTATGCTTCGGTTGGTTAAGAAGCTTAAAATGGTCAAACATCACCTTATCCAGTGGAAAAGTAATAGGTTCAGGGATATCCCATCCCAAATTGCTCAAGCAAGAGAGCAGATGGTGCACTTACAGAAAGATCTCCAAAGGAATCCCACTTGCTCTTATACTCACCAACATGAAAGGAATGTTGTGCAAAGGTATGCTACCTTGAGACGCCATGAGGAATCTTATAATACCCTGAATATTTCAGTTCAAATTCGCCTTGGGTCTAACCCGAGAACTAGTATTATGAATTTATCTTAAATTGAATTATCTTTTGTGTAGTCATCTTTTGTAATAAGATCTATATATACATATTTATGTATGGTTTAGATGGGCTAACCCAATAATTCAGGTAATGGACTTGGCAATGAAACTATGGGTTAAATGGGCTAAGCCCATCTTTACTTGTTTTGGGTTAAGACAACTCAACATTTTATAGGTTATTATTTATATTTTCGTATATATGTTCATCAGTATACTTTAAACTCATTTGTGGACATCTTATATTCCAAATTAGCCTTGGGCTATTTCTGATGAAGTTGTAGTTCTTTGAATCTAGTTTTTAGAATGGTATGGCGGGTGATATTCAGACTTATGGTCTAAGAGTTATAGTCATTATAGTATAATGTGTACATATAGATAATTTATTAAGGAATAATATTTATTCACTCAAAACTTTTGATTTAATCCACAAGATCATTTTGATTGGTATATATCTTCAAATCATTAAACTAGGGGCATAAGTCACATCAAAGTTTTGGTACACAAAAGTTTATCTAGTATTTACTATTTTTATTAAATATTTGACTAAAATAATAATAATAAAGATTTTTTCTAACATCCACCTCCATTACCACTAGATAGTGGTAGATTTACTACAATCACTACTACCACTAAGTATGATGGTTAGTCTACCATCACTAAGTGGTGGCTAGTCCACCATTGTAGCGGCTAATCCACCACCATTAATTTTATGATTATATTTTCACCTATACAAAGAGGTAGTTTGTGAAGACAAGGAGGGGGGAGGGAGATAAGAAAGAAGAGAGAAATACGAAGAGAGGTTTTCAATTAGAAATAAGTATTTTCAACATCAAAAAGAGAGTTTTTATACTAGATTTGAAAGTAAATCAAAGGATGAGCTACTAACTCTCCTTGGAATAACTCTAAAGAGAAAGAAAATAGAGAAGAAGAAATTAGCCATTGCTCAAGATTAGACCGTTGGATGGTCCTAAAAATTGAGTATGATGTAGATGAGATAATAAATTATACTTGGTTAAAATATCATCTTATTTCGAGACGTTTAAGGACTCCAATCACAATAAAAATCGTCATTTTTATTAGAGGAACAAAAATAGCGAGTTCAAAATGAGAAATTCATTACTCTCAAACCTACCGTTGGATCTGTCTAATATTTTTACACAAGTGTTATGGGATATATTAAATACTACTGTAACATTTTCAAGTCAATTGATTGAAGGAAAGACTTTGATCCATCATAAAAACCCTACCGGAGTTGCTACTCTAAATTGTAAGTAGTTGGTTAATTGAAGGGTGTGGACCAAAGATCTACCGATGGATCAGTAAATATTTCTTATATTTATTTGTTAATCTATACATATATATATCATAGAAAAAGGTAAAGGGTTACCAGTACTATTTTTCAATTTATGATTTGCCTTGGTTAAATTATATCTCGTTTAGACAAGTCCTTACATGAGTTGAATTTTTGGTATATGTTTGATAATCTGGTTACTTCTCTTTGATCGTAGATCTGATTAAGGATCCGCTCGATGTATCGAAAACGAGACAAATATATCTTGTTTATGTTAAAATTTGATAATTTTTTAAGTTTATTTACTATAGTTTTAATTTATTCAAAGTTGCTAAACTGTAATAGAGACCTAGCTGAAAGTATTTTGTTTAAAGTTATGAACTACGTAATGCTTGATCCCTAAAGGGTACGTAGGCAGCCGTAATGACGGTTCAGCATAAAATATTCTCAAACTATAAACATTGGACCATTCATGAGCTAAAGGTATACTAGTTATTTTTTCTATAAATGGTACAATATTAACTTGGGCGTCGGAGTATTTTCTTTTGTTTTGCAGGTACCCTCCACTATTGCCTTAAGAAAAATGGGTAGGAGTCCACAAATGTATAATTATTAGATTACAAATGCATTTCAAAGATATTTACGTGAATTAGAATATTGTGGTTAAATATTTGGTATTGAACCATGAAGTAAATTATTTTTTTTATGCATAACGTTTTAACCATCATAGTAAAGTTAAACTTTTGTGCATGTCTTACTTAATTCATCATGATATGTTCTACATTTACGTACACATAAAGAAAGATATATATATATGTAGACTGCCTTTATGATGAGTTAACACACGAATTTTGAATCTTGAATTCGAGATTTACCCGTGATTCAGAATTTGGGGTGTTACAAATCTTGCCTCAAACAGAAATATAAGGTTAATTGGCTAGCTTTAGGGGATGATAATACTCCTTTCTTCTACAACTTTATAAAGGAGAGGAGGGCCCAAAATAAAATTCTTTGCTTACATAAGGGGGATGGCAGCAGATTAACCAAAGAAAGTGAGATAGCTTCGGAGTGTATGTACTATTTCCATTATATTTTTGGCACCCCCCATGACAACCAGTGTGACAACTCTATTCTCAATCGTATAGAATTTACGAACAAAATTCAACAAGATGATCATGGGTTCCTCATTCGTCCTGTTAGTAGAGATGAAATCACTTATGCTCTTTCGACAATTAATTCTGACAAAGCCTCAGGGTCTGATGGGTACTCCTCTTATTTTTTCAAAGCTTGCTGGAGCATTGTTGGAGACGACTTTACAAGGGCCATTCAGAATTTTTTGCTAAATCCAAGATGATGGGGGAGGTTAATGCGACTTTTGTTACCCTTATTCCAAAGATTCCCAATGCTTCTAAGTTGGCTGACTACAAACCAATCTCATGCTGCAATGTTATCTGCGAGTGCATTGTTAAGATTATTGCTATTCGGCTGAAGGAACACATCTGTAGGTTGATAAGCCCGTGACAATCTGCTTTTATTAGTGGTCGAGCCATCCAAGATAATATCATGCTTGTTCATGAGATGGTGAGGAATTATAATAGACGAGATAGGCAACCTAGATGCGCTATCAAGGTGGATTTTAGGAAAGCCTATGATATGGTCAGTTGGGAAGCTCTCTTTGGCATTCTAGGAAAATTCAATTTTCCTCCCCAACTTATAACCTGGATCAAACTTTGTATATCCTCTGCAAAATTTTCTATTATGGTGAATGGCAGCCCTCACGGATACTTCGAAGCTAAAAAAGGCATAAGGCAGGGTTGCCCTCTCTCTCCTTACCTCTTTGTCCTTGTTATGGAAACTTTTAATTGTCTTATTCTTCAACAGGTCCATCTTGGAAAATTTAATCTGTACCCTTGATGCAGGAACCCTACCATTACTCACCTTTGTTTTGCAGATGATCTTATGGTATTTATGAGGGGGACAATTGATTCAGCTATGGCTTTGAAGATCACTCTTTCAGATTTTAAGGATTGCACATGACTGGATGTTAACAGAAACAAGAGCACTTTGTTCTGCTTAGCTATGGATGAGAACCTAATCAATAATATCAATTCTATTCTAAATTTTGATCTTGGATCTCTCCCTGTGAGGTATCTAGGGCTCCCCCTCCTCTCAACTCGCTTATCATATTTGGATTGCGTTCTTCTCATAAACAAGATAACAGAATGCATAAAATCTTGGAAGGCTAGATTCTTATCTTATGCTGGACAATTATTACTCATTAAAGCTATTTTTTCTAGCATGTTACTTTACTGGCAATCCTGCTTTATCCTTCCCAAGAGGGTTAATAAGGAAATCAACTCTATTCTTTGGAGATTCCTATGGTCTGGAATTGATCTTTCTCAAAAGAAGCCGGCTATCAGCTGGGGTAAAATATGTCATCCTTTTAAATAAGGGGGTCTAACTGTTAGAGAAATTTCATGTATCAACATAGCAGCAAATTTAAGACATATCTGGGATCTCATCACAAACAAGAACACTCTTTGGGTGAACTGGATCAGGATAAATTTGATAAAGCAAAAAGATTTCTGGTTCATGAGCATCCCTACTGATGCTTCTTGGTGCTGGAGAAGAATTTTAGAGCATAGGGAGATAGCTCAAAACTTCACTCTCCACTTGATAGGCAATGAGAAACAAACTAGATTTTGGAAGGATAGCTGGCACCCCCTGGGTGTTTTGTTTGATTTATTTCCTCTGGCTCTCCAATTTGATTCCATCCTCATCGTGAATGCTACGGTTGATTCCTGTATTAGTGAGAATACCTGGGATATACCTCATCACCTGGTCCATAATGTTAGCAATATTGTGCAAAGACTTCATGAGGTTGAGATTGATGACAGCTCTCAAGACGAAATTATTTAGAGAGCAGGTAATTCTGGGGATTACTCCCTTAAAGACACCTATGAAGCCCTCCGGCCTGTTAATCCACAACCTTGGTGGCGTCATTTAGTATGGTTCCACAGGTGTGTCCCACGTCACTCCTTTATTACTTGGATCACTTTGCATCATGCTTTGAAGACGAAAGACAAACTGATAGGATGGGGAGTCAATATTGATCCTATCTGCAGCTTGTGTGGCTTGGAAACTGAGAATGAGGATCACCTCTTTCTATGGTGTCACTACTCTCAATACATTTGGAAAAACCTGCTTTCTTTAATGGGATTTGATCACCAACTTTCAAGTTACTGGGAAAGCGAAGTTCAATGGTGTGCTCAAAAATTTTCGGGTACCAATCTTATCACAACCATTCGAAAATTATCCCTTAATGCTTATATTTATCATGTTTGGGGTGAGAGAAACTCCCGGATATTTCGAAGAGAGGCTCGAACTCAATATACCATGCTTCACATTATTGTTGAAGAGATTAGATTAAAGCTTTCAGTGCAGGAGAATGTTATTGAGGATACTCCTCTAGCTCGACAGATTCTTCATTTTTGGGATATCCCAGTCACATACAAGATCCACGCTGAGATCACCTGTCAATGGCAGGAACCATATCAAGGGGCAGTTCTTATCAATTGTGATGGATCTCTTAATGATATTTCAGGCAGCTTCAGAGCTATAATTCGAAACCACGAAGGGGTTGTTCTTGCTACAGCAGCTGGTATTGCAAGAAGAAGTACTATGATTATTTATGAGCTTCAGGAGCTTGAAGCAGGTCTTAGGTTAGCAAATAAATATGGTTTCAAAAGAGTCTGCGTTGGTACGGACTCTCAAGTGATGGTTTCCGTCTTTCACAAGCCGAACACAAAGCTTCCTTGGACGGCCAGGTATATTTGGAGATGCATTAAAAACTATGTTAATAACCTAGACTTCTTCAGCATAAAGTACATCAACAGACAGTCTAATTGTGCAGCAGACAACCTTGCAAGTATATGGCCTACAGCTGAGTTCATGGAGATTAATCCGGGTTCCTTTTCGGAAGAGCTCAAGAAGATTATCTTGGAAGACAAATGTAAAAAGGTCTATTATCATTCTTAGTTTGTTTTTTTTTGCTTCTCCTTGCTGTTTGGTTGGGGTTCCCTTAACCCCGCGCATCTCTCCTCAAAAAAAAAACTTTTCCTTTACCTCTCCACTACATCAGGAACCTTCAATATCTTTTTATCAGTCTTCTTTTCCCTTTCAATTCTTCATCTCTCATGTTTAGTGTTTTTTTTTCTTTTTAATTTTTTTCTCTCTCTAATGTTTTATTTTATTTATCTTAGTATTGTAATTATCTTTGCATATTTTTTTTTACAAAACTTCTAATTAGGTCGTCCGTGATATTCAGAGGGCCCTGTGCAAAATAGTCCAACATTGTATAAAATGGCCCTCCTATTATAGTTGCTAGGGGACAATTTAGAAGTTGTGGGGTCCACATAGAGATGATACAAGGGCTAAATCCTTGAAAGATCCATTAAAAATTAATTGTAACAAGAATGCGATTCATGAACTATGCACAGGGTAAATAGTTTTTAAGATAAGATAAAAAAAGAGGAAAATAAAAATTAACGTAATTACTAATACTAATAACACCACCAACAATAATAATAATAATAATAATAATAATAATAATAATAATAATAATAATAATAATAATAATAATAATAATAATAATAATAATAATAATAATGTGTTTGATTGTGCTCCAATTCTAATGAATAATTAGATTAGTTTTGTGCGGAAAAATGTAACTTCCATAGTTTGCTTGCAATTTAAATCAACGTAAATAGCATGGTGGAAGTTGTAATATCCCACATCGCCTAGGGAGGACATTAGTGTTCTATCCTTAAGGTCCGTTTGCACCCTTATTTGTATCAAGGACTTTTGGGGGAGTTGAGCTTGGGCCTGAGCTCTCGCTTATAACAAAATCCTATACTGTGTGTATGTGTGTGGTGGCCAAAGCAGGGACAATATTGACACACGTGGGAGGTGGGGCATGACAGAAGTAATATTTAATAAAATTTAGAAAGATTTAAAGGGCCTTTTGGGGACCACCAATAACAATGGGGCATAATCTTGTTTAACTCAAAGATGCATTAAGTGTTTAAAATAGGGGCACCAAATTTAAAAAAGCTAAATTTAACATAAGTCCTATTTTGTTCACTGGACTGTAATTGTGAGATTCGTAGCAATAATATTGGGATGCAAGACTAAAATACAAAAAGCTTTATCCATGTTGATATATGGCTTTCAAGAGTGGAAGATTCCTTGCGCTGAATGCATACTCCAGAGTATGACAAGGTGGATAAAATGGTATAACATATTTCTGCTCCGTGTATATAGCCTTTTATGAACTACAGATGAATCGGATTAATAAGGGTGAAGCTTATGTTGATGATTGTCCTACTTTGATCATTTTGAGAAATGTATTCCTTCCATAAGAAGTTCTTATAGCAGTCAAGTCGGATATTAACGAGGAAAGTCCAATAATCGGCTGAACTGAGGTAATATCTAATCATGAAGATCTTAAAGATTTACCTACAGTTGAAGATGATACACAGCCGGAGGAGAATAAAAGCTTTATAATGGAGGGGAGTGTGTCACCACTGTTACTTGTGCCAATTACATCCATACACAATGATTCTTTTGCAGAGCTTTGTATGCCTTTCCTTCATCATACAGGTTTGTACATGAATTTCCAAAGTAGTCGACGAGTATATTTATGGGACCTCATTCTAATTATTCTTATTGGTTCAAGCTCTTCCATCGTACAAATGAAAAATACAAACTGATGAGTTATAAGCTCAGATGGGGATGTTTGGCAGTACCAACTACATGTTTATTTGAAGTCCGAGCTCCAAGTAATTCCCATGCATAATTCAAGGGAGATTAAATTTTGGAACAGTTGTGCTTGACACAGAGATTCAACTCGAGACGAGTTGAGTTTCAGTGGGAGAGACTAATGTGGTACAAGATGTACCACATCTTTGGGGACACGGTCTGGATGCCCTCATAAGCAGGCCTTCGGTCTACTTTCAATTTATTTTATTATTTTAATTATTTATTTATGTTGATAGTATTTCTTTGTTAGGGTTTAAGAGTATTTTAGTCTTTAGCCATTTATAAGTTATTATTAAGTAGACTTATTATTTGGTTGTAATTAAGTTTTTCTATTATGAATTAAAGACATTGTCTTTTGCTACTTTGGGCCATAAGTATCTTTTCTTTCTTTTTTCTTTTCTTTTCGTGAATCCTATCATTTTCATCTATTTCGTGAATCTCAAATTCGTCTCTTCGTGTATCTCATGAGGATCTCCGTATCATTTTGTCTATTTCTCTACTTATCTTTTTAAGTCTTCTGCTGTGCCACATCAGAAGGTGTAATACCCTTTCTTTCAGAAGTTACTAATGTTGGGGGCAACCCACTTTTTTTAAGGGCATCCTGCTAGTCTTTTATAAACTAACTCCAAACTCTCTTTTTTGTTTCTATCGACCAAGAAAGAGAGAAAAAGAATGGAGAGCACGACTAGGGCAGAGGAGGAGGTGATCCTTAGAGAGGAAACTCGAGTTAAACGCTGGTTAATCGAGGAAGAATCGAGTTCGTGAGAGAGAGAGAAGGGTACAGACTTTGAGTTGTAGGGCTTTTTTTCTTCTTCCTTGCGTTGCAGAGGATGATTTCGATTCGAGGCAAGTAGTAACTTGCTCCTTTGGTGTAAATTTAGGTTTTCTATGTTGTTTCAATGCTTACATGTTGAGTGCTTGCTTGAAACCTAGTTTATGTATTGATTACATGATTTCTTAATGATTGAATGCATATAATCTATGATCGTATGATGTGTGTGTGTTTTCTAATAGTTAGAATGCATGGAATCTATGAATATTTGATGTGAATATATGATTCTCTAACGTTGCAGGTGAGAAAAACTAAGTTTCTATGGAGTTTTGTAACCTCTCATAAACCGGTATAAGAGATGATTTATCCATAAATAACATTTCTATATCAATTCCATTCATCCATATCATCTCATCATATCCAATCATCCATATTCTTCAATATAGAATACCTAGTCATCTACTAGGCTGGATCCAAACCATAATTCTAAAACGATCTCTCGTTTGATAAAATAATACATATATAAGATTTGTTAAGTGATACTAAATATACATAAGTGTGCTTGTTTTACATTATATAGTTCAAAAGAATATATATACAAAGCAAGGAAAATAACTGCATCATAACTGAATAATAACAACACCTCAAGTATAATAAACCTGAGGTGGATACTCTCCCTATACCTGCCTCCTCAAATTACTTAACATCCAATCATCCACTGTCTCCTCGATTTCCTGAGCAAAAAGCCCAGTGAGAACTTATAATACTAACAGGTAGTCACTAATATGAATTTAAGACAATGCAGGTTTTAAAGAAAACCGAGAAATCATAATACAGTAATGTAAAAGCATTTGGTACCTTTACTACAACATAAACCGATAACCATTCACTTACCCATACAAGTAAATATAAACTAACAACATCTCACATCATAATATTGCGTAGTGTAATCATCTTAGAGTGAAGAGGCTACGACTAGATGTTTCAGCTCCTAGTCAGTGAGCAAAATCGTGTTCCAACTTAACCGATGTGGAACCCCATCGTTAATTCCTGATTTCCGACCGAGCGACTGATTTATCGGTTTTTGTGAGAAGCACGCTGGCTCATGATTTGGGTTCAGGTGGACCCTTGACCATAATTTGCCGATGTAGCCGTTGTCGCGGTGGTCAGCCGTTTGACTTGTGCAGACATCTTAATGATCATTAAAATAATCCAGGAGTTGTCACGCTCCTCAAGTCTTCGCCTAATCTAGGCAGCATATAACCTCGACATTTCTAGAATCATACACGTACCTATCCAAACAAGGCTTTCCAAAAAGAGAAATAGAATAACCTAGATTTCAATAGTTTTCCTATATCATGAGAGTCCCATTCCTGTCATGAGACAGGAAAACATAATGAAAATACGGAACAAATCATTGTTTTTAGGAAGACTTCAATGATTTGCTCGTGTAGGCATTACAAGTCCATTTTCGGATCACCTAAAAATATATATTATAATACTATAAGTTTTAGTAGTAGAAAATACTTTTTCCTATAAAAACTAACATTCATGTACATGTTGTGATCTCCCATCTAATATTATTCCGGGGAAAGCCGGTAATATAATTTGGGAAAAGCCGGGTAATCGGGGGAAAGTCCGTAATATAATCCGGGGAAAGCTGGTAATAATCATAGCCGGGGGAAAGCCTAGCATAACATATATAGTATATATTTCGGGGGAAAGCCCGTACCTAGGGAATCACCAACACATACCCAACAACTAGGAACCTCTATCCCATACATCATCTCAAACACAAGTACTTCTCCCAACAGATGGAAGGAAGTAAAATATATATATTTTATAAGAACCCGAAAATTTATTTGGTTTTAGAAATATACCCATCCCTAAAGCTCGATAACGATTAAATCTCGATTCTTTTTAAAATATAGTTTATTTAACTATAAATAAGAAAAGAATCATCCACTTATATATGTATATAACTCATTCATATATATAATTATTAGAATCTAGTTATTTTAAAAATAATTGTTACTGTTTTACATCACTATGTAAAACTATACTTTTGGGAAATCAATTTCACATCAATAGGACATCACAAATAAATCATGCATACTTTGCAAAATAATTATATTTGATTTATAAATCTAAACCCTATCAAAAGAATTGAAAGTACTTTAATGGCTACAAGATAGTATTTATAAGTTCCTACCTCAATTCCTGCGAGGCTAGCTCTTTATCGCTTTGTTCGCCTCCAATCAAGGCATTGGTCCTAGTACAAACTCCCAAATGTGAATAATATATTCAATTCACTTCAGAATTTCTAACTATTCACATTAATCTCATACAAAACAATTTGATAATCTAAACTCTAACCTAAATAGTCTCTACAAGGTCTAAGTACCTTTAATCATTCTCTTTTAACGCCTACAAACCTTTAATCTGTTAAAATATCTTATCAAATCAAATAAGTGCTTTAGGATTCCAAACCCAAATTACTCCAAATATCCTCTTTCAACTCAAAACTCTTCAATTTGTATCAAACACCTTATAACATAAGGGTATTAGAAATCCATTTTAATAAAATCTACTCTTAAAATTTCAATATTGATGAACTCCAAAATAAGGGGTTTTCAAAATTCATTAATTTCTAGCAAAAGAGTTGGACCTAATTTCCTCAAAATCATAACTCGAATAATATGAATTATAATGACTTTAACTAATTTAATCAACTACATAACTAACTGGTTGTACAACTCTTGTTGAATCTGTCTTTAAGAAATCAACTAATTTATTATCTATAACCTAAAACACCTAATAATTAGTAATCTATCAAAATAAGGAGAATTTTACTACTTCAAATTTACTCAAATCAATTTCAGCAAAAAGAATAATAAATTGAGGGTTTTAGAATTCTACTCAATTAAGTAAAATTAGCATGAACCCTAATTCCTCAAATTCGATAAATTGAATATCTAAAGAATAATATCTAAAGAATAATTGACAACAATTAGCTTTGAAAATAAAAACTCTAATTTGGACTATTTCTAAGAAAATCATTAATTTTCTCTTTAGACCCTATTTATTCTAGAACACCTAATCTATTACTCAAACCCACTCAAAGAAATTCAACAAGATAATTAATAATAGGGGGTTTGGAATTGTCAATTTTTACCTCCAAGTCGCCAATTTGTTTTGGCTAGGATGAAGGATGGACTCCATCTTCATCTTCTTCCACTTTCTCTCTCTAACTCTAACTCTCTCTCCCTTTCCCTTCGTCATCTCTCCCTCTTCCTTTCTTCTTCTTCTTCTTCTCTTTCTTCTTCTCCTTCTTCCTTCTTCTTTTTCTCTTCCCTTTTTTTCTACTGTTTTGTTTTTTTTAAAGAGAGAGATCTTTCTCTCTCGGTTTCTAGTTTTAAAAGAGAGGTCTCTCTCTCTCTTTTGTTTTTCTTAAAAAAAATGGTGGAATTCAAAAGGAATTTCAATCCACTTTATTACATGATAGAATTAAAAGAAACTTTTTGTTGTATATGCATACATGTATAATTAGATACATAAAAGGCAAAAGCTATAAGGATTTTATTTAATACATCACACACATATACAGCTGTGTACACACGTCTAAATAAAGTACAATCGGTCAAAATTGTGGTCAAAATCGCGGGTAAATTCAGTATTGGTCAAAATCGTGTTTCAGGCATCATATCGGCCTCATTCGGTGTCCAATTTTTGCGTGTGAGTAGTCGAAATTCAATAACTTTCCGAGATCTATCCATTCGTATGGTTCGTTTCTTCAAATTACCCTCCGATCGAAAACTTATTTATTTAATTTCAAGTTTAATTATTTTAACACTAAGCTTAATTATTTTAATAATTAATTAGTTTCATAGTCAAAGCGTTGGACTAAACTCGACTTGACATTGACCGGTCAACTAAATTATTTTGGTTCGTTACACGGGGCGTGAAAATTATGGTATCAGAGCCGAGGACGGCTCATCCTATGGGGTGGTGGGAGGAGGTATTAGTCCCACATCGCCTAGTAGAGTGTCCAGAGCCTGGGCTATGAGGTTGCGAACTGCCTTACATTGTGCCGAGGCCTTTTAGGTGAGCTCTTTGGGCTCACCTAAGAATAAAACCCTGTACTCGGGGGGAGGGGGTGGATAAATCAGGGACAATTTTGGTACACGTGTGAGCGGGGCGTGACAAATACCTCCTACTACCACCCCATAGGATGAGCCGTCCTCGGCTCTGATACCATAATTGTCATGCCCCACTCACATGTGTACCAATATTGTCCCTACTTTATCCACCCCCCGGGGTATAGGGTTTTGTTTTTAGGCGAGCTCTCTAGTATCGATACCCACAGAGCAGGTATCGATACCGACTGAAACCTGACCAACAGGTGGGGCCAGTATCGATACCAGGCTCAAGTGGTATCGATACCAGGGCAGGTATCGATACCAGCCATACCTGTTGTTATAGTTGAGGTTGGTATCGATAGTAACCAAGCTGGTATCGATACTAACTGACTTAATGGCCATAATTAAGCTGTTTTGAGTTCTTTATGAAGATAGGCTTTTGTTTAATGGCTAACATGATGTATAACATACATATTATACGAATATATGTGCTTAAGAGCATAGAATGCATATCTAAACTACTTGTGAAATATTTCCATGATGATGAACACATGTGGACATATATTACATGAATAAAACCTTCATAAGCATAATGTGTGCTTAAACAACTTTTTGGCTTGTATGCAAACATAGCTTAGGTCCTGTATAGGTCTAGTCCTACTCTTCTAATCGAGGTCTACGGAATCACTGAGTGAGGTCTACGGAATCACTTGATACGTAAGTAACGCCGCCAGGGTTACCCGTATTTAGGGGACGGATTTTGAGACTTTTCATCAGATTTACGTGACGCACAGTGTCTCAAGTGAACTGCAGAGACGGGTGAAACGTGGGTAGTAACTAAAGGACACCACTTTCTTCGAGAATCAAATCTTAGCTGAAGATCATAAAACACAACAACCGAGAATTGCGTGAATGACTTTTCTTTGTCGCATTTGTTATCATGGCGTATCTTATGAATGTATGTTAATGCGCTTATGTGAATCTCATGGTTAACCCAAATCTAAGCTAAGAGAACTAGTGAACTTGCTGGCTAGGTTTTGACCTAACACCATTATTTTACAGGTTCAGGGCAACAGGGAATACCCGGAAGAGTTGGAGAACGTTTAGACAGGAATAAATCTTCGGAGTCTTCCTAGAGTTCCGTGAAGACGTAGGACATTCTTTTATGTTTAAGTTTAGTTTAGTTTGGACACATGTTTAGTTTATTATTCTTTAAAAATATTCATTTGTTCAGTTGACAGCTTATCTTTAAGTTAATAAAGTATTATTCAGCTTCATTTTACTTGTGTCTTGAATATGAGTAAAAGATTCTTGATTAGCTTGGTGTAACGTGTACACCCTAGAGCTACAGGTTGTTAATGGTTCCGCTGGAATGCCTAGTTCTCAGTGAGTAAGGACTGCAGATCTGAAATGTGAGGGCGGGGCATTATACAAGGCCTCAAGAGACCATCATTGAGACTTGAGTGAGAAGATTAGAATGAAAATAAAAAAAAGTTTTGATTCACTATTGTATCAATCTAAATTAAATGAGGAAAAAAATTGAGCTTAACAATAGTTTTCAAATGGCCCCCTTTATCTTAAATTAATTTTAAAAAAGGCCCTTTAAAGTTAAAATTACAGTATAAAAAATTATCTTAGCTATGAAACAAAAATGGGCCTCTTAAAATAGTAGGCCTTTCGCACTGATCGTATTGGCCCAAAGTTGGGCCTGAGTTGAATAGAGCTTAAAACTCAAGAGCTAAAAAAACATTATGGAAAAAAAATCATACAAGTTAACAACATAAAAGGAAGAAAATTAACTTTCAAATGAGAAGGTTATAGAGAAAAAATAAACTCATTACATGTTTAATGAAAAATTGATTAATTATAATGTACAGAGGACCTTCTTATCTCCCTCTTTAGAAAAAAGTAACAAAAAATAAATAAATGCGCCCCTGCTTAAAAAAATAACACTAAACACCAACTAAAAAAAAACATAACAGTAACAAAAACCCAAGACGAATGAGAAACCTAATTTCTACCATACTATTTCACTCGATTGAGTTGAACATGCATTAGTTGTTTGCCCGTATTTTTTTTAGTTATAAAATAATATCTATTATATATATATGTTTATATTTTGTGTACGAGTTTAATTACTTAACCAATTATTATTGGCTTAATTTAAATTTTAGTTAATATGTGCCTTGTTATAACAGGTAGTGGCTGCTCCACCGTATTCAACTATTTGTATGTGTCAATTTAACATACACGTGTTTTGTTGTATGTTAACTCTCCTCCCCTATATATATTTCATATCTCTGTATGTTGAGGTATATGAAAGTTAAGGATGAATTGATATGGATGACAAAGGTTTCCCAGTTCTCTCGTACTTATACTTTTGTATTTAGCCTATCTCAAATAGTGTAGAAATTATAGCATGTTATCAACACGAGTCTCTACCAATCTTTTACAACAAGTTAGCCCTCGAGAATTCGTAATCAATCTGAAGTTCTTGATCCATCCGAAGTTCTTGGACACCTCACAAAATCAAAAGGTATAAACATCGTCTTTGTTATTTTGCATATATCCAATCCAACGAAGCTTGAATTTGAAGCTCTAGATATTTCTGGAGATAATTATCTCTCTTGGCTACTTGATGTTGAATCTATCTCCAATCCAAAGACCTCATAGATACAATAAAAGAAGGTAATGTGCGACCTCGCAGAGTCACGCATCCGCTTTAATTTTTCTCCATCATCATCTTGGTACTACTTTGAAATCTGAGTATCTAACAGTTAAAGATCCTTTGATCCTTTGGAATGAACTGAATGATAGGTTTGATCACCTGAAGTTGGTCACCTTCCCCAATGGCCAATACAGCTGGCTCAACCTGCTTTTGTAGGATTTTAAATCTGTGACATAATATAATTTCGCTTTGTTCAAAATCACCTCACAGCTGAAATTATGTCGCGTGACCGTCACAGATGAGCAAATGTTAGAGAAGACTTTTACAACATTTTATGCTTCGAATGTGCTCCTATAGTAGCAGTATCGAGAGCGTCGTTTTAAGAGATATTCTGAACTAATCTCTTGTCTTCTCGTAGCGGAACAACATAATAAGTTGTTATTGAGAAACCATGCATCACGTCCTATAGGTTCTGCATCACTGCCAGAAGTATATGCAACGTCCTCTTCTGGACATAAAATAGGCGTGGTAAGCGTGGTCAAAATTGCGAAAAGAGTGGTCACAGTAATTCCAAACATGCTCCGTACTACCAGAAGTGGAAAAATATGGATAAGAATAAATCGAACCCCCAGCAATGGGACGATACAAAATCAAACCACCAGAAGTGGGATGATACAGAATCGAACCCCCTAAAAGAAGAACGATTCCGAAATGAAGCAGCAAGATTTGCCGAATAAACCTCGTAAGACTTATGAAGAAGTCTGCTACCGTTGTGGTATGCATGGGCACTGGTCGCGTACCTGTCGTACATCAAGACATGTGGTAGATCTTTACTAGTCTTCACTTAAAAAGCCAGAAGTTAATGCTGAGATGAACTTTAGTTACAACAGTGCTCCATTGGCAAATACCCACTTAGAATTACCTGATGCCTTCTATGATCTTGAAGGAGGTGACTTGGATCAACTCTTTGGTGATGGACATGTTTACACTAAATAGAGTTTTAATACTTTTCTTTGTAAATATTTATACTCGCTTTTATACATATATATACATATGTGTATCTTTATCTTATTATATCTTTCGTTTAATGGATTCTAACAATAATCTATCTAGTCACTGGATAAATGGTGAGAAGGTGGATAAATGGTGAGAAGGTATGTCTAGTAGACAGTGCAGCAACACACACAATCCTTCGTGACACTAAATATTTCACAACCTTAAAAATATTCAAGGCTAATGTGACTACTATCACTGGTATAACCAGTTTGATCGAAGGCTCCGAAAGAGCTAGTATCATATTAATAAGTGGTACAAAACTCCATATCGACGATGTTTTATATTCATCCAGATCCAGAAGAAATTTGTTGAATTTTAAAGATATCCGTCGTAATGGATACCACCTTGAGACAATCAGTGAACATCATATGGAGTATCTACGCATTACTTCAATTGTATCGTGCCAGAAGCACATACTAAAGAAGCTTCCCGCTCTCTCTTCAGGGTTATATCATACAATAATTAGAATGGTTAAATCATATGTCGTCATGAACCAGAAATTCAATTACCTAAAAGCATTTATGCTTTGGCATGACCATCTTGGTCACCCAGGTTCTACCATAATAGGTAGAGTAGCTCATAACTCACAAGGATATCCGTTACAGAACCAAAAGCTTCTGATGTCCAAAGACTATACTTGTACTACATGTTCTTTGGGTAAACTCATACTCAAACCCTCTCTGACTAAAGTTGTAGTTGAATCATCAATTTTCCTACAACGACTTCAGGAAGACATTTGTGGTCCCATCCACCCTCAATGTGGACCATTCTAGTACTTTATATTTTTAATAGTGCTTCTACGAGATGGTCGCATGTTTACCTTCTATCCACTAACAATGTTGTTTTTGCACATCTTCTTGCTCAAATCATTAGATTACGTGTACATTTTTCCGAGTACCCAATTAAGTCTATCCGACTTGATGGTGCTGCTGAATTTACATCCCAAACTTTTGATGCCTATCGCTTATCAGTTGGCATTGATGTAGAGCACCCTGTTGCTTATGTTCACACTCAAAATAGTCTAGCAGAATCTTTTATTAAATGTCTCATTAGTTCGTTTCCATCCAACTGCATATCATCAGTACTCTCTTTTATAACTTGTTCTATGACATTAACCAAATATTTCACATCTGAAAATTTTTTGTTGTGTTGTCCTAGTCCCCATTGCACCTACACAACACACTAAGTTTGGCCCTCAACATCGGTTAGGGATTTAGGTTGGGTTTGAACCCCTGACAAGTGATATTTTTACTGCCCGTTTTGCAAATTGTCGCTTTGATGAGACAGTCTTTCCGCCGTTAGGGGGAGGAAATCAGCCATCTGAAGTATGGCGTAAGCTTTGTTGGAATACACCACCTTTGTCTTATCTCGATCCTCGCACCAATCAATCTGAAATTGAAGTGTAGAAGATTGTTCAGCTCCAGAAGATAGCTAATGAAATGCCTGATGCATTCAATGATGTAGCAAAAGTGACTAAATCACATGTACCTATTGTAAATGCTCCAATTTGAATAGATGTCCCAGCAGGAAGTCTTGTCCCAGCAGGACATATTGTCCTAGCATGACGTGTTGTTCTCGTAGGACAACCTATTAATATTGCAGCAAATGAGTCGTCTAAAGCATGCCTGAAGCGTGGATGACAACTCGGTTCAAAAGATTCAATTTTTCAGAAGCGGAAATGCCAATCAAAATTTATTCGAAATAGCACTCCAGAAGAGGCTATTAAAAGGTCCACACTCTCTAAAGCAATACCTCCTGAAAAAAAATAATCTCCTGAAGAGATACTAACTCCTGAAGAGATACAAACCCGTGACGAGGGGAATCTTCTTGAAGAGGACCAGATATCTATGAATGAGAAAATCTCAATAAATTTTGCATGCACTAGAGAGGTGTGGAATCGCAATATAACTATTGTCAACGACATATTCTCATTCTCAGTAGCTACGAAAATTGTTACAGATAATAATGGTATTGAGCCAAACTCTGTAGAGGAATGTCGACATAGAATTGATTGGCCAAAATGGAAAGAAGTAATCCAAGCTGAATTGGATTCTCTTGCAAAATGTGAAGTATTTGGACATGTAGTTCCAACACCCATAAATATAAACTCTGTAGGTTACAAATGAGTATTTGCAAGAAAACGCAACAAAAAAATGAAGTCGTTCGCTATAAAGCATGACTCGTGGCACAGGTTTTTTGCAGAGACTTATGATTGATTATGAAGAAATATATTCTCCTGTTATGAATGTAATCACTTTTCGGTATTTGATAAGTTTGGTAGTCTCTAAAGGACTCAACATGCATCTAATGGATGTAGTTACATCATATCTGTATGGAAAGCTAGATACAGATTGTTAGTATTATATCCCACATCGCCTGGGCACTTTGGATTTGTGAAGTTTATAAGCCTTGGGCAACCCTCTCCTTGCAAGTCGGTTTTCAAGGAGAGTTAGGCCCAATGGGCCTTAACATGGTATCAGAGCAGGGTGTCTTAGGGATGGGTCGGGTCTGTTAGCTCTAGCCCTGCGTGGAGGGGGAGTGCTGAGTGGCTCCAGCCCTGGCGTTGAGGTAGATTGTTAGTATTATATCCCACATCGCCTGGGCACTTTGAATTTGTGAAGTTTATAAGCCTTGGGCAACCCTCTCCTTGCAAGCCGGTTTTCAAGGAGAGTTAGGCCCAATGGGCCTTAACACAGATATCTATATGAAAGTCCCTGAATGATTTTTATTGCCTGAAGCAAAACCACACCATATGTATTCACTTAAGCTTAAACGAGCTTTATACAGATTAAAGCAATCTGGGCGAATGTGGTATAATCGCCTTAGTGAATATTTAATTAAGGAAGAATATGTCAACAATCCCATTTGTCCATGCGTATTTATTAAGAAAATAGAATCTGAATTTGCTATTATTGCTATATACGTCGATGATATCAATCTTATTGCTCCGGAAGAGCTCAAGAACGCTGCAGAATACTTGAAAAAGGAATTCGAGATGAAAGATCTCGGAAATTTTTTTTGTCTCGGCTTGTAGATCAAGCATAATACATGCGGAATTTTTGTCCATCAAACAACGTATACTGAAAAAGTATTGAAGCACTTTAATATGGGCAAGGCATATCTGCTTAATACTCCTATAGTTGTCAGATCTCTCTATGCTGAGAAAGATCTATTTTGTCCAAAGGAGGAAAATGAAGCATTACTTGGTCCAGAGTGCCATTTCTCAGTGTAATCTGTGCAGTGATGTATCTTGCACAATGTACTAGACCTACTATTATTTGTTCAGTAAATTTGTTAGCCAGGTTTAGTTCTGCATCGACAAGGAGACATTGGACCGGTGTAAAATAAATTCTCCGTTATCTCTGCAGAACAACCGACATGGGATTGTTTTACTCTAAAAATCCATCCAATGGCTCACAAATAAAGGGTTACACTGACGCTGGATACCTCTCTGATCCCCATAAATCTTTTTCATTCTCACTATTTCCAGAAGAACCATGAGATTGATATCTAGCAGATACAATCCTTTGAGAACTTTGCTGATTTTTTCACTAAGTCTCTACCAACATCAACTTTCAGAAAGTTAGTCTATTGAATTGGTATGAGACGTATGTATCACTACTCAGACTGATCTGAAGGATTGGTCAATCAGGGGGAGTATACTGGTACCTACATTTATGTAACGCCCCAATTTGAAACTCACAATCTCTAAGAATTGAGTCGCATCTCGAGGCGTTAGGCTAATTATACAAGGTGACTAATTAGTACTAAACAAACCTAAATAAGGTTTACAAACCTAATCAGAGTTAAACTAATGCAGCTATCCATATCACTAATCACCTCAAAATATGACTAGGGCGAACGAAAAATTCGCCAGAGTCTCCCATGTAATTTCAGGGTTCTCAACCTGTCAAAAACCTGTAAAAGAGATGATTTACTCACAATAATACATTCTAAATCATTCTATTCATCCACGATAGATATATCATCTCATCAGGATCAATCTATCTTACTCCATCGAAATAATAATACTTAGTCATCCACTAGGCTGGATTCAAACCACAATTCTAAAACGATGCCTCGCATAATAATATACATAGATAACCTGAGTTAAGTGATATAATATACATAAGTGTGTTTGTCTTATATACATATCTTAAGAAAATATATACAAAACAAGTAAGATAACAAGCACCTCAAAAAGGCTA
>MVGT01003111.1:329450-351670 GCA_002174775.1 Macleaya cordata | reverse complement strand
AGAAGATGATGATCCCAGCAACACACCCTTGATTTCTCTGAGATTCCTTCTTCACAAAACCATGGATCTCCTTCAAGTCTAGCTCTCTCCCTTGCTCTCCCTCTCTCCCAGCAGATCAGCCTCCCTCTCTTCCTCTCTTCCTCTCTTCCAAATAAAAAGGAAAACAAGAGAAAAGGGTTAAGTTAGGGTTAGTTATATTAGCCTAACCCTAAAACTTAATAAAACTCTACAGGGTGCCCTCATCCAGAGTGGCTGCCCCTCAACATTAGTAACTTAGAGATAGGGGTATTACAACATATATATAGTATATCTACACAATTAAATAAAATTTAATTGGTCAAAATCAAAGTCAAAATTGCGGGTGCCTTCGGTACCAATCCAAATCGTGTTCTAGGCCTCGATTTGGGATCAATTAGTGTCCGATTTTCGCGCATGAATAGTCAAAATTGCATAACTTTTCGAGATCTACCCAATTGTACGGTTCGATTCTTCAAATTATGCTCCGAATAAAAACTCATTATTAAATGCTAGACTTAATTATTTTGGGTCGTTACAATTTATCTGACTGGACCTTATTGCACTGTACTCTTTTTCCTTTGTCAAGATTTTGTCCCTCTGGGTTTTCCTTGTCAAAGTTTTTAATGAGGTAGCTTACGCGCGTCCAACACTATCTTAAGTCTATTGTACTATTTTTCTTAGCTTAGATTTTGTACCTCTAGATTTTTCTGACAAGGTTTTTAATGAGGCAATTATCTTAGATTGGTGGACATCCAAGGTGGAGTGTTATAACAGGTGGTGGCGGCTCCACCAAATTCAACTATTTGTATGTGTCAAGTTAACATGCACGTGTCTTGTTGCATATTAACTCTCTTCCCCTATATATATTTCATATCTTTGTATGTTGAGATATATGAAAGTTAAAGGATGAATGGATATGAATGAATAAAGCCTTTCAGTTCTCTAGTACTTATACTTTTGTATTTAGCCTATCTCAAATAGTGTAGAAATTATAACATGCCTTTTATTTAAAATATATTAATTTTTTTAATTAATTGTTAGTATATATATTAATTTTTTATTTAAAATAAAAAATATTTAAATAAAGATATTAAATGAATAAATAATTTTAATTGATAATTATTTACTATCAATATCATTAATTTAGAAATTTCAATAACATCTTAATTAAAATATGAAATCAGGCTAGAATCACATTCTCGAAAATGTGATACTCTCCAATTTAGGGTGCATAGCAATCTCGTGGGGGAGGTGGAATTGCCATTCCCTTTCCCCCGGAATCAACCATGATATTCTCTTAAAACAGTCTTACCTTTATATATTTTTACTATTTACAAATACAACCTTAAACCATGTTTAGACACTATTTGAAACATCTAACGAGTATAAGTTTTAATCCATCTTCATGATTAAAAGGGTAAATAAACTAGCGAGTATATGAGTTATGAAAAATATAAATTAATTTTTGTTTCCTTGCTTATTTTTAATAGTATTCATTTAGAAGGGGTATAAGGGGAAAATTAACCTCTTTTAGATTCTTATTCCTGCATAAACCAAACACTGGAATAGTAATGTGGGAGAAATCTTATTCCTATTATTAGTTGAACCAAATAAAAAATAAGATAACATTCTCAATGTAATTCCTAAGAATAACATTCTAAGAATGTAATTCCTAAGAATGTGATTCCATTCCCGCGATCTAAACATAGCATACGAGTAATGATACGTGTCTTAGACGTATTGAGTTATAATCGATCGATGTCTAGTATTTTGTAGATATAAATATAGATGTAGCCGTCGATTTTGAATCGTGGTTGTAAATTAATCATCAAGACCCATCCAGCTTAAACTCTTGTGTCTTTGTTTATCTTTATTTTTTTAGAATAATACGAAATAATTTATTCAAAAGTGACTTATCATTAAAAAAAACTTATTTAGAAGTGCACATGCTTAGGGAAAGTGTTATAGATACCTCAAACAAGTAAAAAAATTATTTTTTGAGTTTAAGAGAAGTACCATAGGTACCCCAAACAACCAAATCCCTCCCTCCGTTCCTGGATTTGGGGCTGAAACAAGGAGTTTGAGGGAGGAGACAGATTTTACCGTGCAGCACAATCTGTGTCGTACAGCAGAGATTGTGCCGTATGGCACAGATTGTGCCGCATGACACAATTTCCACCCCCTTCCAAATATAACCTTTCCGCACCCAATGACTATTTTCCAACGGACACTTTTTTTTAAAATCCATATATACCATACATCCCGATTCTTCCTTCACACCTTTTTCATCCTTCACATTCTTTTTCTTAATTCTCATCTTATCACTTTAATCCTTCTCCACTATTTCTGCTACTTTTTTTCACTTTTTTGTTTCAACAATGACTGAGTAGAATGCATAGATCTAAGTATCCCCATTGTAGAAGACATGGCGGTTTGCAAAGTTTGCAAAAGATGGAGAAATTAGGGCAAATAAAATAAAATAAAATATTTTGGGATTGAGTTTTCACCAAACAAGTGGAGTTTTGAAGACAATTCAATTTTCAGCAGAATCTGTGCCATACAGTAAAATTTATGCCGCCCCTACATCTTTTTTTATAAAACTTGAACTCCCTTAATCCCTCAAACCCCTACCCCAAATAATCTAAATAAGAGTTTACCATGGTACTTGCCCTTAGTATAAAACTTCTAATATTTATCGTGTTTTTAATGTCTATCAACTTTTTCGATAATCTCTTGTTAAAAAATCCTAAACCACGAGTATGATAACGAACAAAAAGTATAAAAGAAAAAGAAGAGCAAATCGTACAAAAAAAATATAATATTTATGAGAAAAACCTCAGAATCGCACAAATCCACTATAACCAAAACAAATTCGTAGTACAACCTCTCTAATAAACTACAAAAAATTTCTTACTAATGATTCTATAAATTCTATTTTTGTGTACATAAAAGAGACTAATACTAAAAAGTTTATAGACCTTTGTGGGAAATAATTTAAAATCCATAATTCTTAACACCTTTCATGTGATAATTTTTTAAATAATTTACTATGAACCTAAAATTGATTATATGCTTCTTTTTTCTTTTATAAAAATAATGGATAATTAATCTAAACATATAATTAATTATTTTAAAGGTGTTCAATCAGTTCTAAATATAGAATAACATATTAAATAAATAATAATTCTAATTTTTAAGTTTGGTAGCATTTAACAAATAATAACTCATATTACTATATATTATTATTATTATTATTAAAAATTAAAATATTTTTTTCTTCTTTCTTATTAAATAAATAAAAGAAGAAAAGAAATAGAAACAACTAAAAACTAAAGAAAGAATGGATACTAATTAGCAATTAAATAACTAAGATGAAATAGGAAATTGAAAAAAGTTGAAGTAGTTAAGATTTAATCGTCCTAAACTTCGCGTCCACAGTAAAATACTCCAATTAATTTTAATAGTTCATTTTTAAATATATTATACTTTCTCATATTACAGATATATATTTATTAATGCAATTAGTGTTGCAAATAGTATTAAAATTTTCATTGAAATCATAATCAATAAGTTTGTATGTACCTATAATTAGTTCAATAGGTATTAAATATTCAATTATAAAGAACGTTTGAAATGCACCTTTTAATATACTAGTGTGAATATCTTTATCAAATTCTAATAGATTTTACGTTCAATTAAATTAATTTTTTAAAGAATGCTAGAGTTTTTTAGACTCAACTTAAGAGTTTTAGAAAAAAATAAAACTAAAAAGTTCTAGATGTACCCAACTTAGAGTTTGGATTCTGAACTGACTGTTTAATCCATTTGACAATTTTAATAATTAATATATTAAAAATAGGTTTCTAATTTAGTTTTCTCTTTTGATAATTTTTTAATATTTTTTATAGATTTTAAATTTTTTTACTATTTTTAATGATAGTTGTGGTATATGTAATTCCAGGACCGTAGGTTGGATATTAGTTCTAAGTGGTTAACCACTAGTTCAAGATCCAAACTCTAAATTGAATAATAATTTCATAACCTTAATTTTTTCGTAATTATAGGTGTGCTCGCCTTTTGGTTGAGACTAATCCTATGGCTCCACACACCTTAGTAACTAGAACCGTTGTAAAGTGGTGACGCTTCTACTCTAGAATCGATCACGTTCTTCATCGTTAACTGTAAAATCATTGTTTGAACCTACTATTTTTCATTAACACCCCACTAATCTTACACATTATTTACATAACGTTTGTAAATCTTAACTCTGAAACATAGTAACCAGAAACATATTAGTGGTATGGCAGTCTTATACTTAATATGTTATTCTTTGTATTTTTTCATCATTAATACTATTTTAAGAAAAGATATATAATGCTATTGTTACAAGATGCAAATTCGAACATGACTTAAGAATATTATTCTCATAGTTATTAAAAATGTCATATGAGTCATATGATCGTACATGGGCTTATTGATGAATCTACACTATCAAATAAATTTTTTATGATTATACTTGATTGTGTGTTAAAATTTAATGTAAATTTTAAATAAGTCTTTAAAATAATCTAACAATGATCAAGAATGAAATATTTACTTATCATTAAGTAATATAACTTTATTTGGTAGTACTGAAAATAAATAAAAATGTCAGTATAAAAATAAAATATAATAAAAATGTAATAAAATTTACGATAAGATGTTCACCCTTGATTTAACTATACCACTTTATGAATTTTCTTTTACTCAAGAAATGTTTAATAAAAAATTTAATATATACTTTGGAATAATTAATAACTACCAATTTATCTAGGAACACGTGCTTTCTTTATATGACATTGAAACACTATTGTATATTTTAAATATTCAATTGCAAAATGCATCCCAAGTTGACTGTTAATCAAAATTAAATCTTTGAAAAATACTAACTAGCTATAACACAATGTCAGGCTATTAAAGTCGTAAGAAAGATGATTTATATAAACATTGGTATGTTGCTTGATGATACTTGTACAATAATGAATTAAAAATTTATTATTTTTTAATCATTTTTGTATTTTTTATTAAAACTCGAAAATATCACTCTCAACCCTTTTCGGATCCTAAAATTTTTCTAACAATTTTTAGGGTTTCGACTTACAAAAGACAGATCTAAAAATAATATAATTTTTTATTATTTTGTGTACTTTTAAATTAACTTCTTAAAGGACGATTTCTCATAACTATAATTTCATCTAAAATCTCACAATTTTCTAACAATTCTAACTATTTAAAAAAAAATAGCAAGTTGGACAAGATCTAGATTGCCAATATTAGTTTCTTCTAATGTAATCTTCTTTTAGGTGCATGTTCATCTTTAATTGTTCAAACTCTTAAGTTTTATTTTTTCGTTGTGAAGATGCGTTTGAGATACCAACTTTTGGTATTATGATAAACCAGTTATTATAAAGACTATAGTTTTTTATTTGTATCTTTTTTTTCTTCTTTTATTGATTGAGCTTCTAAACATTTTTTGCTGCAGTATGCTTGTATTTGGATATATTTTCTCTTAGATTTTTTTGTTTAATTCATTAAGAAGTTTTAAAAACCTTATGGTTCAATTACTAGTTTCGAGTAAATTTTAAGAATGTATTTTTTTAGTTACTGATCAATCAAGAATTATTATGTGATAAGTGAGGTATTTAGTCCCGTAGTAGTTGTGATAAATATGTGTTACTGTGCACACGATAATAACGTTTATAAACTGTTACAAACTGGAAATAAGCGTTATATACTCTACAACTTCGGACGATTTCGACATAGTTGCGAACCGTTACAGATACTTATCTGGAACATCTCATAATCATTACTAAAAAAGCGGCACGCTATGATCTGTATCGCTTTGTACATGTTACGGAAGGCATCAGTAATATTTGTAAAATGTTATGAATTAGGTTTTTTGACATAGCGATATGTGATGCAATAAATTTCACTGCTAATAAAATTCAATTGTTGGTTCATAATTAAATTAGAAATTTTGTAAACTTAGAGTCTGTACCTAATTAACTAGAGGGCAAAGTGAGAGTGAAAGCGCCACAGTGGCTCATTAAAAAATGACCCAAATTATAGAATACCTTTAGATTGTGAGAATCGGAGCGTGATTCGAAGTGGGATCACAAAATTCTGTAGTGTAGTATCACCTCTATTAAATGGTTCTAGTTATTAAGGTCTGTACTCCTTGGTTCAGCATCGTAATAAAGGACTTGAACATAGATCCTTAAATTGAAAAATCAATAACTTAGTTTATATGTTGAAACTGATTATGAGATTTGTATTTTTCTTCTTGCATATTTGCATGCACATGAGATTGTAAGAGTCAATTATGATTAGGCATAAATAATTTCCCATATTGTTCAATTGGCTGGTTCAAGTTGATTTAAATTCTGTCGAAGTTATGGTAAATATCTACAATGTGGATGGTAGGTCCGAAAACACTAATTAATTAAAAACTATAAGGGCACAGTGTAAACATTGTGAACAATGACAAATCTAGAGGAAAGCTTGATGTATTGCAGATTTAAAGAAAACTTAAAACTTCTAATCTAGAGAAATAAAATAAATTGATCATTGAAAGATGGAATAAATAAAAGCAAATAGAAAAGGTGATTTGTTGTACACAAAAAACTTAAATCATGAGTATTAGAATCTACCACAGCTATTAATAATTAATTCATGACATTTTATTAATATTCTCTATTATTACAACTTAATATAATAAAATTAAAAAATAATAATTTTGAGTCTGGCTAAAAATCTGTCTAATTAGATAGATTGAGGTGGCAGTTCACATCCACCATCCTTTATTTATGTGTGGGCTCTACAAATTCACAATGAATGGTTGATTTGAACTGCCACCTCAATCTGTCTAATTTGACAGATTATTGGGCCGGTCCCAATAACATAACTGAAAATTAAATTATATTGATCCTAAAGATATTACTTTAAGAACTCAATATAACTTAATAAAATATATTCTCTTACACTTTTAATGAACCAACCCTAAATATTACATAACAAATTTAAGACTATCAAAGATATTTCATTAAGCATAGCTTATAAAAAATAAGTTCATGTAATTAAAGAATTGATTATCAATATTAGATACTAAGATTTTAATATAGAAAAACTATTAATTGAATCGAGATTAATTAAATATAAAGAGCATGATATGAGAATATTAAAATAAAAACTGAATTTATTACTCATAATTATGGCTTCATTCTCAACTCTAGTTAATGACTTAGCCAAGGATAGAGAAGAGATTTAAAGAAAATATTGAACTGAATTTCAATAATAAAATGAAATAATTACAAAGTATTCAGATTAGTTTTTTTCCAACCTTTCTCCCATTCTCTAGAATTACAATTCAAATTTTTATGTACCCATATATAACCCTAAAGGTATGCCTACTTATAGAGTACAAAAAGCTTTGCATGATAAGAGATTTCTATAATTGTGGATCTGCCTAATATAATTACCATAAAAATATTCAAAAGAAGTAGAGATTGATCTAACTTAACAAAACATGTACAAAGTTATATATTTTTTTAATTACATGTACAATCTTTTTGGTAGTAATCCTAAAATAAATTAGAAGAAGTAAATAGTCAAACAATTTATCCAAAAGAATGACAAAATATTATCCAACTTAAATAAATAGAAAAAGAACACCGTAATCAAAATAGTGATTTTCAAATATTTCATTGCTTGCACTTAATTTCAGCTAATTAAAGATCAGTTGTGTAGCATGTGTCCCACAAAAAAATTTTAAAATGCTAAAATTACTAATCTAATTTTATAGATTATTACCTTAAATCTTTTAGGCGCCTTACCTATAACCCAATTTATCACAAGTTAAATTTATTTTCAGTTGCATATATTTAAACATCTGACATATAGTTTTTTCTCAAAGTGCCTACATAAAAGAAATTCCTAGCTCTGTCCTTCTAACGGAGACCAAACTTAACTTTCAAACTCCATCCCCTTATGTATGTGTTTCTCATTTGGTCTTTAACTTTTTATTTTTCCTTTATTCACTTAGTTTTATTTGGTCTTGATTTAATGTTTCTATTAACTTTTAGCTACGTGTAAATTGACTTCAAAATTTGTGAATTATTTTCAGGTGTTCTACTAATTTATTATAAAATAAATACATAATTAATGAGTCTTATGAATTTCTATGTTTTTTTCTTAACACTCTGTATTTGAAGCTGAAAAGTTAATTTGTATTTAGATTTGAGAAAGAGATAAATAGTTGATACTTATGTATGTGAAAGTATTACTTCAAGATGAACATAGCTTGGAGACTAAGGAACGTGTTTTCATATTGATGAAGAATTCATGTCCATTGAACTAGTTAATTAAGTGTTGTTGTATCTCTAGATTATTGTGTTAAGAGTCCTATAAATTTAGGTATTTGTATTTAGACTATTTATTAAGAAAATTAGAAGAAATTAAGTAAAACTTGATGAATATAACAAATATAAGCAGAGTGTTGAGAAGATCTTAGAATTGTAACTTTAGGAGTTTTACACGGCCTCTTGGCTATACATTTTCAAGTATTTTCTTGTTGGTCCTGATTTTATAATTTAATTTTTTATTTTAATAATTTTTTCACTTCCGTTGCTCCACCAATCTGATACTATTTTGTGGGCGCAACAGAAGCAAATAAGACTTGTAAATATATACAAAAAATATAAAAATATATGAGCTGTCAAAACATATGATTTTATTAAAACACCACTTATATATATTTTATTGATTAGATAAGAAATACATTTGGCTTAACACAAACACCTCATTTGCATAAGACTCCAAATTTATTAATTACTATTACTAATATTAGACTCTAGTTGAAATATAATGTCTCGTGACACTTTTATTTGGTTAGTGGCTCAATTTGCATATAGGGACATAGCTATATAGGCATTGGGTAGGGCCTAAGTAACCAGTGTTGGGGTTATGCCCTAAAAACAACAAGTTTGACATCTATGGTTACTTGATTTATCATTAATTTAATTTATCATATTTAACATGCATGGTGAGATTAATAATTTCGATGAATTATTCATATACAAGTGTTGTATATGAGGAGAGATATGATTCATCAGTTAATACTTTGTTCATGGTCTAAATAAACTACACGTTATTTGGAAGACTATAATATACTGAAGTCGATCACGTAAGTGATGTGATGTATCTCCATCACAGAAGTAGAGACTTCTAGACTTGTATATTGATGTATTTGGAATACATTGAACTAGATCGTCGAAAAATACTTTATATTTCATATCAGCTCATTTAAAGTATTTTTACACTACTTTGGATAAAAGTCCTTAATTCTGAGAATATATATATACCCTGCATGTGGGTCACAGTTGTTTTGTTTTGCAAACAGTGAGGTCAATCGACGAAAAACGTGATCCAATATTCTGAGCAAAATGGATGACTGTAATCTCATAGTAGGATTATAATATTCAACATGAAATCCACTTCAAAGATATTCACTTAAATCAATGCATGGAATATTATTCTAAACTGGCCAGTGATCTTCTAAAATGTTTAGAAGATTATTAGAATAAATATTAATGTCAATGCATTTGATGGTTAAGGGTAAATAAGTAATTACCCCATAGTGCTGACTTGTAAATGTTACTAAGCTAAGGGGTTTTTACGAATATCAGAAACTGTGGAGGGACTGTTTATAAATTAAGTAGTGGGAGGGTTTTATATTAATTCCACTAAACCTAGAGGGTTCAATTACAAGTCCTTGGTGGACCAACTTGTAATTATTATTTTAGTTCCTAATTTTATAAGAGTTATAAAGGGATTAGGAAACTAAATTAATTAGCTAGTTTTAGTGGGACCCAAATTAGATCTAATTAGGAATTGGATTTAGGGTTAGGATGGCCTCCCTTATATATATAAGGGAGGGGCGATTTTTAGAGGACCACCCCTCTAAAAATCGTGGCTCCCCTCCTCTCCCTCTCCATCTATTCTAATTATTTCTAATATACTAAAAACCCTAGCCTCCATTGATACTAAAACTAGGGTTTGGTTTTGAGGAAGAAGGAGAAACAATTTTGAAGATCCGCTCCGTTGGATTGAAGCAAGAAGAGGAGAACTTCAACATACTGTCTTCATCAATCACGCTTCAAAGGTAACAATCCTCCAACCTTCTTAAGATTCCTAACGGCGATTAAGAATTAAAAGGGATTCAAGGAAATAGTTTTAAACTTATTTTAATTCCGCTGCCTGTTTAAATTTTAAAAACCTAGAATCCCTAACAACCAGAGCATGGGTCAGAGCGGGAACGAAAGTGGGAGCGGAAGCGTCGGAGCGGCCGATTAAAAAATATTCTTAATTCTAAAATACATTCGGAGCGGGAGCATCGGAACGTAGTTCGGACCAGGAGTGTGAGGTTCCGGAGCAGGAGCGTCACCCCTATACCAAGGTTTTGGTTACTAAGGGTAGGGCACGTGCCCCATCCAAAATTTCTAAAAGTTATATGCTTTTCATGTAATCACCCTTTGCGTACTTCGAAGGTATCCTTTAAGCGCCCCATCCACGACTCAAAATTTAATACTGAAAATTCAATGTTCCTACGGTTATCAAATCCAACCGAAAGTATGTAACTATGGAGATGGATAAAATCTGTCACAATCTAAAAATTATTTATTAGAAACCAAGTTGGAAACAAAAATCTCACAAATAGAGTATTGACTTATTCGATTCTTAATATCCGAAATTAAGAACAAGAACCGAATATTTTAATTTCTATAAAATAAGAAATCTGAACACAGAGATTTTTGTTGACAAAGAAAATCCAAACTAGAAAAAACTCCGGGACATAGTCCAATCAAAACAACCCATTGAGTAAATGAGAACTTACAAACCGTACCTATTGACTCAAGACTCAAACTCCACGATCTGATCAGCCGGATGCATTCTCTAAGACTCGAATCCATGAGCCGCCACTTGATCTCCGCACGATGCATCTCTAACTCAGAATCCACCAAGTCCTGCAACATGAATAATCACCTAAATCCACAAGCAATCACCACAAACTTGAATCCACAAGTTCATACACCGGAAGTCCATTGGGAAACCTCAAACAAAGGTTTAAGACTAAGGTTGGAAGGATTTAGTCTTCTTCAATAAGCATGGAAGCTAGAAGTATGAGTTTAGAACTCCAAGCTGTCGAATTGTGTGGAATTATGAGAAGTAGGGTTAACATAATCCTTTTATAGAGGTATAGTACGTCCAAACATGTTTAGAAAACTCTTAAATCAATTTGAGGTCAGTTAGGAATCCCATTCAAACAAGAATATGAATTTTAGCAACTTCCAAACGAGATTTTCTGTGTTGATTTCGATATGAATAAGTTTCCTATCGAAAGCAAACTATTCTGTTGGAGGTTCTTTCCAAAGCAACTAAGTCCCTATCGAAAGCAAACATGTCTGTTTTTAAGACTGGCCTATTAGTTTTGAAACCAACATGTTCCTATCGAAATGAAGCTCAACTGTTTTCCAAAATAGTGAATGAACTCATTTCGAAAGCAACATTGGTGGTACTGAAATCAAGTAGTCTGTCTAACTAACTTTGCTTTCTATTTTGAAATCAAACCGTTAATATTGAAAGCAAAACTTCATGTTTTCACACAAAGCCTTGGTTTTGAAATCAAAAGGATGATATCGAAATCAACCAACCTATAAAAGATTCTAAGTGTTAAAATACTAAGAAACTTCCATTTATCTGACCTATGGTCTTATATGAAACTAACACCTATGATGATACTAGGTATCTAAGTCACTTACCAACCTAATATGTTTTCCGGTGATGTTAAGTATGAGCTTCTCTGCAAGTCAAATCTCCTTCGTGTTCAATCTTCCATGACCAGATCATAGAGACAACAAGCTAACTCTAACTCAATTTACATAGACCTATTGAGTTTGATTTGACACGCAAATTGACAAACCCAAAGAGGGAACTAATGGATCTAACAAATGCAATTGTGCCTTTAACAAGAGTCAAATTTATTTGTAGCAGCTTAGATTTTAACATATGACACAATCTTTTGAAAAATGTCACACCCAAAAAGAATTTCTGGCTCCATCCCTGTTTGCATATATAGGAAGTTGAAGACTCAAAGTTGAAGACTTTGTGTATCAAACTTTTGTGCACCACATGTTCTACGCATTTGTTCCTGTGCAAGTTGAAGACTCAAAGTTGTGACAGGTTTCTTAATCTATTTTTAGTAGGATTTTTTATTTTTAACGAGTTACTAATTTCAGAGGTTTGTATCCTATATATACTTTGAATTAGACCACTGTATGTATCTCAAAATACTATATTGCAAAGAGAGAGAGAGAGAAAGAAAGAGTCGACTTTGTGGGTGTGTGAGGTTGTTTTTTGCTCTAATCAAGTTAAAGGATTGAGAGCTTTTCTACCCATGGAGATAGGCAATCGTGCTGGACTATGAAATTCCTTGTTTTTTTATTTTTTTGTTTCGATTGTGGTTATTTTAATGATATGAGATCGATTCTAAGAGTGCATAAACAGATACAACATTATCTTCTCGATTCATAACCTCCTTTTGTATATGAAATAACCTCCTTTCTTCTATCAAGGCATTTTAATCCACACAAACTAAAATTATAAAATTCTTTATATTTCTAAACTATCACATATTTAACTAATAAAATGTAGTCTTCCAATAGAAAGAGAGAGCCTTTAAGCCACTTCACATACCAATGCTAACATCCAAATTAGGTTGGCATTTCAGCATGATACTAATATATTATTTGTACGCAAGTTTTGAAACAAAATAAAATTAAGTTGGTTAACAAATCAATTGTTTCTAGCTCCCTAAAATAACATTTATCATCTGAAGGCTATCACCTTAATTGAAAGAATTACTTGTTAAGATCATACTCTTTTCCTTCAACGATCACCCATTATTTTCAAACTAAATACTCAACATCATTGAAGTATGAAGAACTCTTCAAATCATTTTGGCCCTCTCATTCTCATTATTAACAATCTCGATACTAACAAAAATTTTATAGTCATTGGAACCCTCTTAAGAAAAATTGATATATGCACGTTTATGAGTGGGATCTACGATGACACATGCAAGCTTGAGATGAAGAGCTTTGCTTCTTATTTTAGCTTATATTTAGGATCTTTTAAAGATTATTTCTTTTAATAGTCATTTTCTATTTTAATTAGGATTGCTATTTAGTTTCTAATTACTATTAGAATTAGTTTTTGTTTTACTATTTCCTTGAGTTGCATGGCATTATCTATATCACATAGCAGAAAAGGTGCAGACAAATGACGATTGATAAATCTGGACTGCCTTTTGTATATAAGACACTCAAACTTATCTAAACTTAAAATGACCAAAGTACCACTTACCCTTTCATTTAAAACCCTTATTTGTCTCTTCATTCATTTTATCTACTCCCTCACAAAAACCTTAACAGCGCCCATCTCTCTTTCTCTCTTAGATATTTGCAACATCTCTTTCAGGTAACCACATTGCATTTTTTAGGATTTTCAAGTTAAAAATCTTAGAGAATTAGGTTTTTATCGGTGGATTTTTTATTGGAGATTTCTTGAATAAGTTCAAGTGTGGCTCGTTGATTCAAGTGGAGAACAAGTTGCGGGACTTGGTGGATTTCCAAATTGGAGACGCATCGTGATCAATTGATGAGCAGTCCACGGCTTCGAAGATGTACGTGGTTGAACTAAAGCCGTTGCTGATCAGAATGTAGAGGGAGTCGTAAAACGTGTCTGTGGAGTGGTAAATCGGTCTGTAAGTTCACGTTAATTCTTAGTGAATTTTTTACTAGAAAAGGTCCCTGTGTTTTTTCTAATTTGGGTTTTCCTCGTTAACAAAAATCTTGTATGTTAAATTATAATTGAGAGATTGAAATATTCGATTATGTTTTTAATTTCGCATATTAAGAATCAAATAAGTCAATACTTTTCTAAAGATTTTTGTTCCTAGACTTGTTTCTACACTTGATAATTTTTAATAGGTGATAGTTTGATCTCTAACTATAGTTACAGTATATTATAGTCAGATCTAATAACCATAGGGTAGATTTTTCATGCTTGATATTTGGAGTCACCACCTGGTTTTTAAATTCTTGGTGAGATTCTGAGTAAGGAAGTTTGGTTACGGATCGAGAAGATGATAAGCACCCAATTACTGCCCGAGCAATGTAAGTCTTTACTTCACAATTAAGGGTATTTGATATTTGTTGTAAAATGTATGATTCTCGCTTTGAGATTGCTTGAGTGAAAACTTTCCTACATGACAAACAGTTAGTTCTGTTAGAATGTGGCCCACATCAACCCATTAATTACTCATGAATTTTAATTATTGGGCTTAACTAAAAACCCAATTGTATTGGTCCATTAGGGTTAAGGACCATCTTATTAGATGTTGGTAGGTACACCCTATTGAAACTCATTATGATAGAATGTGAGTATAAAAGGATTAATAGGGAGGCATTAGGGTTCATAGTTTTCACCCTCTCAAGTTGCACTCTTCCATCATATGTGCGGCTCGCCATTAGAGTTTCAGTGTGCATTGGGTAGAAAGCTAAAGCCAGCCTCCATTGTCATCTTCATCAACAAGCGCAATGGACCGAGGTAAGTGCATCAATCTTGAATCTTTAATATAGTAGTGAGTATGATATCTCTAGATCAGTTTCGGTTTATGTGTTTAATCCGCTTAATGTTGTATGCATAAACTGATTAAGTTTTAGATGCGGTATCAGAGCCTCAGGGCTGATTTATCTTGCTTGCCCATTAACGTGTTTAAAGATTTGTATTGAGGGTTCACGGTTCTGTGAAGTTTCTTATTTTTGGTTGATATAATCGGGTTGATCAAGTTTTCTATTTTGATCAAAATATATACATATCATTAATTCACTGTTGCTGTTTGATTTGTATCTTAAAAGAGTTTTTTTTAATTATCTGTTTTTTTTTTAATTATCTCGTATTAATGGTATTATATATATACGTCCATGGTCTGTATGTGCCTGAGGGAACAAATCATTACTTGACAAATTATTGTTTTGTTTTACAATAGTTATTGTCTCATGATTGGTATTGGCTAATGATTAGCATATCATTGTTTGAAGAGTAACAAAAAAGATACTCTGTTTTGTAAGTTTTAAACATAGATATTTTTATTTTTACTTTTTCTTTCATTAACCGATCATTGATTAATAAGGGCTTTTTGATTGGTTTTATGTACGTCTTAATTTTATCCCAAAGGAAAGTTTTGATGATACAGTTAGTTCATTAATTATCAGAATGTATGTTATGATTTCTGAATTACATTGATGCAAGCGAATTTATATTCTTATTGTTTTATATGAATCTTAATCCTTTGTAGTTTCAGTACCTATTTCTCTTCATTCGCACGCTTCGTCTATTCCGATGCTTAATGGCTCAAACTTTTCTGAATGGAGTGAGCATATCAAGTTCACCTTAGGTGTTCTTGATCTTGACTTATCTCTTATATCTGAAAAACCCGCTGCACTTACTGATGATAGTAGCGCGGATGATCAGAGTGTTTATGATGCCTGGGAAAGATCGAATAGACTAAGCTTAATGCTCGTGCGGATGATTAGCGCTAAAAACATTAAGACTGCTCTACCTCAAGCTGAAAATGCTAATAAATTCTTGAAAGCAATTGAGGAAAGATTTCGTGCCGCCGATAAGTCTTTAGTTGTCACGAATATGATGGTGTGAAAGGTTTGCAGGAGCATATTCTTATGATGTCAAATATTGCAGCTAAATTGGGTGGATTAGGGATGAACATAGAAGAATCTTTCCTGGTTCAATTTATTATGAATTCTTTGCCTCCTCAGTACGGTCCATTCCAAATGAATTATAATTCTCTTAAAGATAAATGGAATGTGAATGAACAAAAAGATTAACACCTAAGGCATTTAAGGAACATGTTGCAACAATGGGTCTAGGTTGCCACTTGTAATGTTTATTTATGGATCATGGATTGGTTATTAGTTTATCAGACATTTAGAGATTTCATAATAATATGTTTCCGATTTTCTGTTTTCCTTATGTGTACACATTTATGATGGGATGTATGATAACAAAAATTATCTTGACAAGACATTAGAGTTGAACCGACTCAATTAAAGGCATCACGGCACTAGCCTTTGATGATAAGAATTACCTAATTATGGATCATATTAGATGAGTTCTAGTGATGTGATACATGGAAGGAAATGTGTTGTATAGAACATGCATAACCGCCATGACTCACACTAATGACTTATTTAATCATGATATTATGATAGTCAATAAGGTGGTTAAGATTGGGATATTATTTTTTAAATTGCGATCGCGTGTATGCCTTTTGTTGTCAAGCCCTTGATCGAGTCATTTTGAAATAAAATGAATTTCAAACATTTTATTAAAATTAAAAACTTATTTTGTTTTCTTATGGGTAATGGGTCATATGGGCCAAGTGGGAGAATGTTAGAATGTGGCCCACATCAACCCATTAATTACCCATGAATTTTAATTATTGGGCTTAACCAAAAACCCAATTGTATTGGTCCATTAGGGTTAAGGACCATCTTATTGGATGTTGGTAGGTACACCCTATTGAAACTCATTGTGATGGAATTTGAGTATAAAAGGATTAATATGGAGGCATTAGGGTTCATAGTTTTCACCCTCTCAAGTTGCACTCTTCCATCGTATGTGCAGCTCGCCATTAGGGTTTCGGTGTCCATTGGATAGAAAGCTAAAGCCAGCCTCCATTGTCATCTTCATCAACAAGCGCAATGGACCGAGGTAAGTGCATCAATCTTGAATCTTTAATATAGTGGTGAGCATGATATCTCTAGATCAGTTTCAGTTTATGTGTTTAATTCGCTTAATGTTGTATGCATAAACTGATTAAGTTTTAAAAGTTCGAGTTTTGATGGGAAAAAATGAAAGATAAATACATTTTTCAATAAATGATATAATCTTTAGTTTTGCTTTTAATATCCTTTTGAATGAAGATATCAAGGGGATTTTATCTATTCTTGATGCTTTGGAAGAAATGGCTTCGATTTCTTAGATTGCTTGAAAGATTGTATGCCTCAACGCTTGGGAGGTATGCTGTATTGTTATCACGCCTCAAAGGGTTTTGTGGTATTCTATGCCTTACCCTGTGAGAATTTTGATTATCCTATGCTCGAGATTTGTGTTTAGCTTCTCTCGCTCGGGAGGAAAATTTGTTAAGAGAGAGGGCTATGACTATTCTTCTCTTAGAAGATCTCTATGTCTCATGCTAGGGAATTGCCATAACTTTGATATTTGATCGATTTTGATTAATTAGAAGTGAAACCAGTTTCTTTAATTGATTTATCCTTATTTGGGGGAGTTTGCTTTCTCCTTATTGGCAGAGTTTTAATGTTTTTTCCTTATCGGGAAAGAATTTTGAAACATTAATTGTTTTTACCTTGTCGGGAAGGAGTTTTTAAGTTGTTGATTGAATCCTCCTCATTTAGCTGAGTTTTGATTAATTTTTCCTTATCGAGAAGGAGTTTTGAAGCCTGATTGTTTTTTCCTTGTCGGGAACGATTTTTGAAGTTATTGATTAAATATTCCTCTTTTGATGGAGTTTTGAAATATTGATTGTTTTCTCCTTGTCAAGGAGTTTTGAAAATTTGTTGGTTCTTTATCATGATGCGTAAAGAAATATTTTGCTTCAAAAATAATTTGTATTATCCCAATTGACTGATAATTTGCTAATATTATGCAGCGTTCTATGGGGTTATGCTAGAGAGCATACTCCTTTCGAGATAAACTACATCGGTATTTTTTTTAACATAATGTTCTTCTTATCGGGAAGGAGTTTTGAAGATTGATGGAGGTTAGTATTAATTTATTGAAGGACTAGGGTAAAGTTGGAAAGAGAAAATAAAGGAAACAGATGCAAACGAAAACCATGGAGTTAGGGTCCAAATTCAGAATTGGACAGCTTTAGGACCTAAACATACAAGCCAGCCAAAAGTTAGGGTCTAAAGCCAAATTTGCCATACTTAGTTTCCAATTACTATTATAATTTGTTTCCTTTTTAAATCATGTTTCATTTTTGTTGTTTGCTTGAGTTGTAGGGCATTAGTATAGTTTTGAAAATGTATGTCGTAACGTATATCAGAAGATCAAAATCATGATACGCATATCATCACGTATCACATATCGTAAATACGTTAATTAATTACATATAATATATATTATATACATACTTAATCATATATAAAAATATAATGCATAAACACATTAAATCAATGGATTACTTAACTATGCATCGAATATTTGATACATAACAACAAAACTTACTTACATGTTTTAACTTTTATATTATATATAATATCAGGTTTGATATACTTCATATACATCTTTTATTTTTCTCCTCTAAGGATCTAATGTAAATGGACCAAATATGTCAAATTTTGATGGACTCACATAGCATAACAACAAAATTTCTATTTCTTTTTATCATCGTTTTTATCGTCAACAATCAAACCAAAGACTCAAATAATAGAAGCTATAGAAGGATAGCGACAGAGAGATTCCAGGTATGCGTCCTCTTTTTTCACTTTTCCCGTTTCTTTCTCTCTCTATTTCTTTCTCTTTTTCTCTGCCTCTCCAATTATCCTTTCAAGGGTTTTTAGGGATTTCTTCCTTCTCTATTTTATTAGAGGGTTTTTTAGAAACTGAAATACTTTCTAAATAGGATGGAAGGAGCAAAACAGGTAAAACTTTTTTAAAAAAATGAAGATTTTAAGTCAAGATACGCCTGACAATACGCCACGATATGCGATATTTTCGGCGTAGCGTAACTCATATCATCTGATACCCATCATATACGATTTTTGTTTAAATATCGTAATGCTAGGTTGGCGATACGATACGTAATGTGATACGCATTGTACGATACTTGCGTTTTTAATAACTATGGGCATTACCTTATATGTAGGATTTTGGGCTTGGAACACAAACATGAGCACCCATAGGTGTGCTCGACTCGGTATCCATAACTCACGAGATTAAGCACGTTAATCACTGTTATGAGAGCACAAAGTAGTAGTCCCATGCATCTTGATCTTAGAGCCATTGATGACTTGATCTACACTTGTTCTACGTGGTGGAGATCATTCGCTGAGAATCATTCATACGCAGGTGAAATACTCCATGGTTTAGTTAGTTTCATTTCTTTTGGATTAAGTGATCAAAGTATGTGTGAACTGAACATGTTTCTGTACTTGATTAATTGTTTACAAAATCAAACACTATGTAATGTGGCTACCACCCTCTTCACTAGATGACTTTAATAGAATAATATTTTTAATTAGGTGAAATTGTATGTGTTCTTAAAAGAGTTGAAATGATTCCGCAAAGAATTCACATTAAAATCATAATAAGTTCTAAACAAACTCAAAGTGCAGAAAGAGACATGTCCTCTTTGTTTTGCAGAAATAACATATTTTGCTTAAATTGTTAAAATGTTAAAAAAGTTAAGGGAGAACGTCCAAAACATACATTATGAGTTTATTTCAGTCCGTTTAGTCCACCAAACAATACGAGTTTATTAAGTTCAAACATAAATTTTAGACTGATTGGCCCTCTAACTAACTTAAAGTAATCATTAATTTTAGGTGCATGTTAGCATCAACTACTTCTTTTTTAATTTTTTTTCCACATAAATTGTCGTAACTTTCAAAATACAAATCAATTTTTCACAAAATTTATATTTTTGAAAAGCATTCATGGAGATTTTCAGCATGAGGCCAGACAACATCACTTTTTTCTAAAAAAAAAAATTTTTATATTTTTTAGATGCAAATTTGTTTTTGCATAACATAAAACTATGATTTTAACTAATTTTTATCTAGATTGCATCCAAATTTGAATTTGCATGCTTTAAAACCTGGTATTACAACAAAAGAAGAAGTAAAAATATCAACGATTAAGCTAGAAAAAGACAAAAATGTGATTGAAAAAAAAAACAATAAAGCTAAAACATGATCACTAAAAAGAAAAGAATGGACTAAACAGACTTAAAAAAGTTTAATATGTAATTTTCCAGGAAGTAGATTTCTAAAAATACATAAAAAGATTTATTTAGTGAGAAAATCGTAGAATTATTTACATTTGATCTAGATTTTTCTAGTAAATATCTAGAAGAGTTCTATTCAATGGTAACTCTAGAATTCAGGGCAAGGCTAGTGGCCTAACTCAAACCCACCAACAAGTAAGGTGGGTTTGAGGTAGGTTTGAGGCATAACATTTTAGCAAGGCTAAAGGGGATAGGTTACATGTCGCGGGCATTACTACAATGAAAGAAATTATCTGCGATTGTATAAATGTTCAACTAGTCTACGGTTGAGTTCATGAGTTTCTCTTGGGTTTTTCAATTTGTGTGTCAAGTTAAACTCAGTGTAAGTCCATGCCTTTGAGTTAGAGTTATAGAGTGTTTACCTCCATGTTCTGATCGGAGAAGGCATCTTGCAACTCAACTCTAGAGTTAGGGTGTCTAGGAACAAAAACCTCTAGAAGAATATTGACTTATTCAATTCTTAATATGCGGAATTAAGATCTAGAATCGAATATTTCAGTCTCTAAATTAAAACCCAAATTAGAAAAACCCCGGGACTTAGTCCAATCAAAGATCCACTAAGAATTAACATGAACTTACAAACCGATTTACCACTCGACAGACACGATTTACGACTCTCCCTATGTTTTGATCAACAACAGCTTCAGTTTAACCATAATTCTGAATCCACGAACTGCTCCTCAATTGATCACGATGCGTCTCCAACTTCGAATCCTTTAAGTCCCGCAACTTGTTCTCCACTCGAATCTATGAGCAATACTTAAACTCCTTCATGCAATCATAGACCAAAAATCTACAGGTAAAACCTAAAAGTATTTAAGGTTTAAAAAGGAATAATTTGAGTTGGCTTCTCAACACACCATGATTAATTCAATAACTAGATATGTAATTGTAGCACTTCAACTAATTGAACCAATCAATATAAGTTCTTCATCAATGTAGAAGAAACTTCAGCAACTAGAACTTAAAAACACTATAATAAGAATATAAATCTCTCAAAGCTTTAAGAATTGTGCATCTCACTTAGTCTTGATGTTAAAACATCATTATATAGTTGTTATAGACGTACTAAACAACGTATATAAGGTTTGTGATTACCAAACATAAAAACACTTTTAGAAACTTTTTCACACAGTCGGAACCATTGGGTTGAAACCTAGGTTCGAACCTAATTTTCTCCTGATTTGGTTCTTAACATGTTGGACTTATGGCAGCCAACAGAACTATGTTAAGTTTGAACTTGGGTTCGAACTCTTGTATAAACCATGAGTTTTAAGGTGTTTTAAACCTTATTCCCAACCTTTTTCACAACACGTGACAAACATCCAAAACAACAATTCTATCCATTTTGTACTAACCACCTAAGGTTTATGAGTTGTCTAAGTCACTTTTACCATCCTAAGATGGATTTCTGTGGTGAATTGAGTTGTTGGTGAGCTTTATCTCCAATCTTCAAGTCTTCATGAAGTCGAACTACAGAGACGATACTCTAACTCTAAATTCAAGTACAATGGACATTCATTGAATTTACATTGACACACAAATTAACAAGAACCTAAGGACCTATGAACCTTACACGTATTATTCATGTTATTTCACGAGTGGAAGAAACGGTGTATGAACCTGACATGTTCAACACAGTGAGTTGTTAATTTAATAATTTCAATACATGTGGTGATGCTAAATGCATGAGATAGTAATATGAGTATATGATGCACATGGCGGCAGTGGGTGAATCTGGCAGCGACACAGACAGATCTGATTTATTAATTACGTGTGATGATAGTCATAGATGTTAGGAATTTCGGAGAAATCGATTCAATCACATATGCACAATCTACGAGACGAATCAAATATGCAAAACAAGAACGAAAGAACGAGAAACAAACAAACCACACACAACACAAGATTTACGTGGTTCGGCAAGATTGCCTACATCCACGGGCGATGATGATCCTTTCCACTATATGAAAATAACGAAGAAACAGTTACAAGA
>MVGT01003111.1:309161-327178 GCA_002174775.1 Macleaya cordata | reverse complement strand
GAAGAAACAGTTACAAGACACTCACCTTTAATGGCAGCCCTCGCTCCACAAGAGAAAACCTCACAACCCCTTACAAGAGAAACCTCAATGTTGTCAAGACCTAACTCACAACCCTCTCTCAATGGTTGAATGCCATATGGCAGCCCTAAAGGGCTGCCGGCCCTTCTTCTCTCTTGCTCTCAGACTCACAACCCTTTCAAGAGATCTCACACTCTCAATGTTGTTTTCTGAATAATTAAGCTAATGCCCTACTCTCATATTTATAGCCTCCAATAGGTATCCCAATCCTAGAAGGAAAAAGGAATCCTAAACTAAATATGAAAAGGAAACCCACCTAAAATAGCAGTTCCCTCAAAAATCAGAGAAAAGAAGTTTCCAAAACTTTGTAGGACTCTTATTTAGAGTCTTACTAAATATCGACAAACTAACAGAGACTGGTGAGCTTAATCGTATTATACGCGATCAGGGGCGAGATTTGCATGCAGCGAATGCGGCGATGTGAAACAGACAGACATGAGCGTATCACAGAGAGATATTTGGACGGTATGGTTCATCATCATCTTTTCAGGACTATGTTCCTCACACGAGGCGCCAATATCGTCCCCATTCCCCAAGACATATTTTGCAGGATCATCACCATTTCCTCTGACGTATTTTACTACATCATTTCCATTTCCTCGGACATATTTTCAGCACTCACCAGCTGATCAGTCACCCTTAATCGGAATATAATCGAATATTATATGCAATACAGGGCAATACAGAGCAGGACGAGTGGGAATACCAGCAGCTTGGCAACCCATCGTGTGTTTATTTAGATTTACTGTGCCGGTTACTGTCAAAACATTGTAATTAGTAATTATTATGCTATTGTGTTTCTTTAGAATCAGACACCGTTTTAGTCTTATTGTGTTATTCTAAATTCGTTGAGTATCTATGATGGTGTTGATGATGACTTTTATTGTCGATAAAAACTATTACGATTGTGTATAGTTACATTAATCGACTGTAGTACAAGCATCGTTTAATGTATTACTTATTATGTACATTGCACATGACTTAATAGAGTACTTTAGTCGGATTGTCACAATTGATAGGGATTGAACACTATTGCGGGTTAGAAGATTAGTACTAGTTGAAATAAAATAATCTCTGTTAGAGGAAAGAACCACGGGGAGTTTGGCTATAAATATGTCAAAATGTTGCACATTGCATACAACCTTTGAAATCAAGCATCACTTGTGTAGTCGCTAGCAACATGTCAGGATCAAGTGGAGCTGATAACGAAGCCATTTTCATTTCCCTATGTGAGCGCACTAGGGAAATGTTGGAGCAAGATGAAGATGATGATGACGCAATTACTAGATACATGGCTCGGCATCAGTAAATGCGGATGACTCTCTATCAATATGAGAATTGTGAAGTTAAACGTCGGAGGTACATAGACCATAAGCGTCAAGAACACGTGGCAAAGCTCATACTTGACTACTTTACAAATCCTACGGACATAACTTATTCAAACTCAAATTTCTATGACCGTTTTCGTATGAGGTGCATTCTGTTTTTCTGGATCTTGGATGAGCAAGTTACCGCGGATCCAGTTTTCGCTCAATGGTACAATGCAAAGAATATGCCTGGTCATACACCTCACCAGAAGTTGGTCGGTGCTCGGTAATGATGGACATGATGTAGTCTTCTTCTTCTTTTTATCTCAAAGTTATCTTTCTCTCCTTCAAACGGACGTAAGTTTCCATCATTTCTTGCTTATCAAATCATCTATCGAGCCCTGAAAAAGATTCAACAAAAGATAGAAACAAATCCACTATCTGTTTTACGTCAAGCAATACGTAGAGTAACTCCCGATATAGCAGTAATAGTGGATCTGATGACTTACACTTTTTGAAGAAGATAATTTGTAAAATTCTATGAAGGCAGAGTCTTGACTGCACATGGTGTCGAAAGACATTGATGTAGAAGCCCCATGTCGTTTAGCATTTTTTACGGCCTTGGTACCAGGGGCCGTTCAATGCCAGCACGGTGCTCAGCTTGGGTATCTGGCTGAGAAGATTAAGTGTAATAGGTGTTTCACCACCACCTTCTTCTTGGCCAATTTGAGCATTATTCATCATGTTCACTTCGGGGTTAAATTTAGGCATGGCTTGAAGAATTTTGTAACATTGTTCGAAAAAGAAGGGCTTATTCTGTTCATTTTCGTACTGATCTCGGGCATAGCGCACCAACAAATAAAATTTGTTAAATTATTTTTAATAAAGACAAATTTGACTTTTAAAATAATAATTAATTTGAATTTTCGTATAAATAAATGCCGACTTACAATATCTAATTCGGTCCAACCACTTGGCATGTTCTGGTAGTACAGTCTCAGAAAGGATACATACTTCAAAACTTCTTTCTTGATCATACGGTACCTATTGCTTATCCCATGTGCATTTCGATTCTCAGGATTCTCAATAAGAGTTTGAAAGTGTTCGTGAAAATGTTCCCAGTATTTTTCTTTATTCTGATTAGCACCTGTTTCTCCATCTTCGTTTATTATGACAACGACGTGTCAAATCACCTTATCTTCTTCCTTACTATACCTCGAACCACGTTGTTTTTCAGTAATTGTTGCAAATGAAAAAAAAATAATAGGAAAAAAATTATGAATTGGATGAAGTTTTGAGATGAAGAGAGGAGGAAGAAAAAAAATTTAATAGGTAAAAATCCAAAGGGGTTGAATGGGGAGTGTGGAGAATGAGAGGATGGGGGTGGGGTTTTATAGAGATTCAAATATGTCCGTTGGGGGGTTTTTGAAGTCCCAACGGCCATGTGAATTTTCGCAGAAATGTTCTACGTCGCAGATAAAGCCTGTCGCAGATAAATTCTACGTTGCAGAATATATCATCGGGAGTCCTTAACCCCTCCACCCCACATCAAACTAACAGACGAGGTGGAGGTTTTAGTGTTTAAGGGTGACCACTAGTCTTGAAATTTTATTGGGTTTAGTGTTTAAGGGTGTGCACTGGCCTTGCCCTTACAAAGTAATGAAACTTCCTTTAAAGTAATGAAACTTCCTTTACCACCCTCGATGGAGACCTCAACCTCCAAATATGATGTTTTTGGCCTTCTAGTGGAGACCTGAAACCCTCATTCTCTTATCCCTCATCAAATATGAGACTCCGCTAACTGTACGGAATAGTCAGAGCAACTGTAGACACCCTATCGGTCGTTGGTAAGTCCTTCGATCAGTTTTGGTCGTTGCTTGTGGGTTCCATTATGACATAACTGTTTGTGTCTAGGTTTAAATAGCACCTTCCGTAGTAGTTTCGACCACGCAACTAACCCAAATAGTAGTAGTTTCAACGACGCCCAAAATTTGATTATAATCTTTTAGAACACTAGGATCTCTATGACAAGCTTCTTCATGACCTAAGTAACCAGAGCGTGGAGCGGGAGCGGGAGCGGGAGCGTTGGAGCGCCTAATTAAAAATAGCCTAAGGTTTAGAGCGCCTAAATATATATATCTACAATATTGACAATATTGTAGATATATAATGCTAAATACGTTGCAAAAAGATAAACACAATAACAAATTCATCTTCTAAATTTTAAATGAGTTTGAACAAATTTTAACTTTTTAAAACAATTTTTAATCCAACTACTAAAACAATCAAAATGAAGAGTACGTTCATGAGAGCAATTTGCATATTTTCAATTAGTTTGGTTACTTTGGGTTTGAATCTTCCCATGTCACCTTAGTTATTTATACCTACCAAGGTCAATAGCATCTGACCAAAAGTCTTATGGGATATGTGTTATTGAGATTAAGGTGGTAAACACATGAGAGCTTGTAGTCCCACATCGGTGAAAGTGTTGAACAGGATTGCATGGCTGATAATAAAAGGGCACTGCGTGTTGTGTAATCTATATGCTATTTGTTTAGTCCCACATAGGTGAGATGGAGTAAGGCACATGGGGAGAGCTGATTATAAATGTAATGATATCGTGCTTCACCTTTTCCTTAAACAAAATGCTAGTTCTTTTGAGATTTTCACGGAACCACCGATTGTAATTGTTGAATCGCGGATTGTAAAATTTGGATCCGCGGATTTGTGGCGGAGGTTTGGGAGCGGGAGCCCTACCCTTTAAGCACGAATCCGGTTACTAAGTTCATGACATGCTAAAAAAAAAAAAATTGTTCCAAAACCTGCTTGGTGATCTCCCAGTAGTTCATAATAGTTCATATCAAAATCATTTGGTCAGCATACTCCTGACTCATCAAATTTAGTCTATTTTTCTTTTTTTCATCTCAACCAAGTTTTTCAGTTCAGATGCTCCAATCATTCAGCTGTTACCGCATATCCGGTATTACCACCAATAATACATAATTATCATAAATTACGCCTTGTCCCAAATATTCAGGTCAACATTCAACTCTATCAAGACTCAAAGTGCCATATTCTTGACATAAAAATGCAGTACTAAACCAAGAAAAGAAAGAATGTCTCCTGTGTTGTCTAGTCTTCTTCAGAAAAGGCGTCGCAATGGCACAAGCACCCATACATATTTCCCCCCTTCCACTTAATACCCCATTAAGTTCTCTCCAACGAAGAAAGTTTTGTGATTTTTCTTCTTTGAACAGAATGTACAGTTTTGACATGGTAAAAAGACAATCGAATTTACTGCTACAACATGCTGCATTTCCACCAATCAGCACCTGAAGGAATCTGTTGACGATTTAAAGCCCAAGCTTTTGAAGAAGATTACGCCATTTCGGAGTCTCTTCATCGAAAATGTATGTCAAAGGAGAAATCAAAACTCCGCTTCCTCCAATCTGCATTTATGTGAAGATATACTTGAAACAACAGATTTCTCTAGGAAGATCAAGAAGTGATAAGATTCAAGAGATAAAGCAATCACCCTGACAATATGGCTCACTTGTAACTACTAACAAAGGAGAATGCAATTTGTTTATTGGAACTCAATCAAATGATTGAAGTCCGTTTTAAGTATTGAGGGAGAAAGAGGAAGTGTATCCGTATCTCACCGCTCTTAGCTGCCGAACAGACTTGTAGAGTGCCTTTTTCGGAACACATATGACGATTGCATAATAGTCTGGTGAGACCTTCCCATCACGTTTGCAAAAAACTGGACTTATTGTTGGTCCCTGTTTAAAATTAACCATAAAAAAGTCAGCGAATACTTGAACATCTAACATTATTAGGGGAAAGGAAATATAACTTCACGATTTCCATAAAACTTGGGTTTAAAATTTCGCATCCCGGATTTATTTATCAAAAAGGAGCATACTTTCTACTTTACTGATATTACCTAATTTGACAATGTTGAAATGTTTAAAAAGACTAATTAGGCTCATGCAGGTTCTTAGTGTGCCTGTCAGGAAGGTCTAATCTATGGGCACACTTATAAACAAGGACAAAATTTAGCATCATTGACCATTAACACTTCAATAATTACTATCAAAGGCCTAACTTATGACTTGATATCAATGTCATTGCATTGGTACCCCCATATCACCATAATCGCATCATTATGAGCATTACAGAAAAGGTGGCGCATTATAATCCTCTGACTCCCATTTAAGTAGATCTTCCAAGCAAAAACCGAACCAATCAAACTTGGGAGATTAGTAAGTTTTATGGTGCTTTCGAGTAATTAATTTTTTCCAAGCAGGATATAGTGGATGAGTGACTTGTATTCTTATGGTTCATCATGAATTTCCTTTTGGAACTAATTGTTTTTTTGAAAGTGCTCTGCTGAATAATTTAATCTTCGTAAATTACATAATGGAATAACTCTGATGTGATGAACATTCCAACATGCTTCATGGACCTGAATGTTATCTAAAAAAACCTTTTTGTAGAGCAATCTCAGAGGAAATGGGGATGTTATCACCCATCATCATCACTATTTCTTTTTTTTCTTTTTTTTTTTTGAAATAAAACATCATCATCATCACGACTATTGTCTTGATTTCCTTTCCTTTGACATACATTTTTGATGAAGAATTCCTAGAACTTATGGATCATCCATCAATTGGTACCCATCTAGAAGAGTTCCTACAATATACAGAATCATCAGAAGGGCCCAAAGGGAATGATACCAAGTTCCCAAGCACCATATGTACAGCAAATATGTCAGACTATCATCGTCCAAGTTATATGGAATCAGAAAACAATACTGGAAAAGACAGAAAGAACCTAGTCACTCAAAATCAAGGAGGAACAAAAAAGTAAATAAAGTTAGTGATAATTTAAGTAGTCGACATCGTTCAATGAAGGAAGAATAACATGCCCAACAAGTATGAATTAATGAGAACACCTATCCTTTTTTTTTTTATTCTCGCTTTCAGAAACCTTTTTGTTTTCTGAAAACAGGATTTGGCTCAGGATTGCCCATTTTTAATTCCAGGGTTTCTCTGAATTTCCAGAGGTGTATATTCCCATTCTGCCTCTCTTCAAAAAAAAAATATTCCCATTCTGCCTGGATTCGGTATCATAAGTCATATCGTTTCGACTTTTTCGGGAAAATCGGTCTTTGGGTATCTAGGCATGGTTTATGCTCTAGTGCCATAACCCGAGCTCGGAGAAGGAAGAGATAAGAGGGCCCTATGGAGAATGTGGTCAGAAATCCATAATAGAGTCAAAATACTAGTTAGATGAAAGCAACCTATTCTTTTGTGTAAACTACGTTTTCCTACATCTTTATGCTCATATTATGTCCCCAAACATCAATAAATCTCATTCAGGTCACGGTTTTAAACTTCAAATTCGTGATAAACTTTCACTCACTTATTATTTAGAATAATTCAAGGAAGTTCGATAAATAAAAAATTCAAAATGGAGATGTTCTGTAAAAGTCCCAAGCATAGAGAAGTTTGAAGACTAATTGCCAAAACAAAGGGAAGATGCATTGATATCATATGAAAGCATAACACAAGTGTGTCATAACTCATTTTATTGCAAATAGCAAACATTTGGAGTAAAATATGCAAGATGAATAACACAAATGGAGCAAACATCTGGAAGATTGACAAATTATAGGTAATATCTATACTTAATTATCGTATAAAATTCCGTTGAATAAATAACATTCAGTTACATCAAATACATCGCGTAACCAAATCATCCTACTTAAATGTGTTTGTTTAAGGCGAAGAAAAAGAAGAATTTGGTCTTTCAAAAACCATTATATTTTGTCCTAAGAATCCAATGAATCTCTTGCAGAAACATCATAGATTTACCCATACAAGTAGATTGCTACCCAATGAACCTTACAGACAACTGTTTTATAGTTAACCAAGCAAGCAAATGCAAAATAGATAGGGGAAGAAATGCTTCCATAAACACTTCAATATTATCACCCAATTATATATTGGCAAAGTCAAGCTATATCTGATTTAGGCTGATGGCTGCTCTCTAAGCTTACAAGAATAAGGGAAATTATGCGTTTTGACTACAATATTTGACCTTCTTATGAAAGACGCCGTCATGAATAGTGAAATGCACCAAAATAATACAAGTAAACTTTACTTTGCCGAGTGTGAGATAAATCACGAAAATATGGCAAATGTTACTAGCTTTGTTTAGGTTTCTGAGTTCTGACTGCTTTACAATCTTACGGTAAAAGGGGGGAAGTTCCATGATTCCCTGTAAATACAACAACTTTACAGATATGACCTTGGTATACATGACAGGAAGTAATATTGTTTTGAAGTATTCTACAAGAATGCGAAGACTGACACACTGAACATTGACCAAAGCTGTCATGGAAGAAAGACAGCAGATATTGTAACACAAATAACAATATCAAAATCATAAAAAGAATGACAAAAATAAAAAATTATTGTAATATGAAAAAATAGGAAGAAAGTTGAGAAACTAGAAAGTTCAGACACCCTTGCACTTCCGAAGATCCAATGTCTCTTCAGAAAAGCGGATTATCATCGTTTTCTTCATCGATAAAAGGTGATTATTACTCTCTATGACTTATCAATCCAACAAAGGGAAAAAGAAAATCAACCGAAAAATTTACCTGCAACCCAGACAATGATGGCTGACTAAGAATTCTCTCAGCTACTTCCTCCATGCTACTTCCCCTCATATTCGCAGTTACCTGCCATCAAAACTGTAAAGAAGACAGAAAAGTTGTAGAGAGAAACAATTCACATATAAGCAACAATGATGCCTACCGTGAACTGACCAGCTGCCTTCAAATGTGCCTCTAATCTTTCAAGAATTTCATGAGTAGTATCTAGGACACCTTCGCGCTGTATTAGAGATTTCTTGCTTGCAACCAGGACAGCCTGCAGAACATTTCACCTATGAGGAATAACTTCAACACTTTATAAGGACTACGACATCCAAAATGTCGTAAATGCAAATGCAAATGCAAAAAAAACAAAATCATTTGTTGTACCAAGTGCAGAAATCCCTTTATAAATATGCATCTCATCAATATGCATGATAGGCAGGGTTGACCAAGGATGACGAAGGGATTTTACCTGGCTTTGTAAGACAGTTCCACCTTCAATTTCTTTCAAGTTATTTTCACGCAGTGTTGTGCCACTGCTCACAAGGTCTAAAATGGCATCTGCTATTCCCATCTAAGTAACAAGAATCACACAAGACTATATCTGTGTTAGCGGGTAACAAAGTATAGGCCGCCAGAAAAAGAGGACCAAAACCAAGTTGTAAATTATATCCTAGAAGAAATGGGATCCTCACATATCTGGATAACATAGGGAGCCACAAAAACATTATGAAGTAAGAAAGTAACGTCTACGTATTGATTATATATTCATTTATTTAAAACTTTTAAAAAATTATTTATTTATTTAAATGTAACTTAAATCAGTTTTAAGACAACATTTTTATAACAGTATATTTCGTAAGAGATAACACATAGATTAGTCATAAATGTATGCGTACAAGGCCTAGCACCCAGCCTATAATCGTAAAAACTACTAGAATACCAGTTAATGTTAGATGCATTCGGTTAAAATTCTCAAAGCTTGAATACCATGACATTGAACTCGATCCATTCATGACCTCCTTAAATAGCTTTCTAGAACTAATCACTCTACAAAATATTTTTTGAGTAACTTTCCTTCACCCAAGAACTTCCTTGATCACTCTTTTAGTACAGTTTATCATTTCATCCCATAAAGACATTTTAAACATTTGAATTCCACCATCCTTTCTTTATTAATTCGTCACTGAAAGATTAAATTGTAGTCTTTGTCTTCAAGTCTTACGTGTGAAAATCCATGAAGTCTAGTTGATGTTGCGTAGTTAAACTCTCCCTACAGTCTATGCACATCAATCTCTGTTTCTCTTACAGAAAATGTCTGTCTTGCTTCTTGGATTACTTATAGAAAATCATTAGATGCTCATCTCTTTGTTAAAATACAAACTTACAAATATAAAAATATTTCATGGCAAACTTGGAAGAATTGTAAACCCCCATCATCCCAAACCCTTGACTCCAGGAATCCTCCCATATCCTTTATTGCCTTTCATGCATATACTTTAAAGTTCACGCATATAAATACACACTTTATCTAGAAATTCCTAAGATAATTCATCTATCTTTGTCCCCGAATGATCTCTTGAAACTCATTTAAACCTACTTAGCAAGCATAAACATTAGCATTGCTAACTACATCCTCCCTTAAGTCAAGTTAAATTAGCAAAGTCTATCACTTACTCTAGGAAACCTTATAACACTATCTACCAAATCTTTTCTACCGTTACGCATACCCTCATTATTAGCATATTTATCTCTGCTGTATAAAAGATTATCAGCAACCCAACCATGCCCATTGGCATTTTCTCCTACAAATTTGAGATCTTGTTAACTTGTTGAATTAAATCTCCTTATGGTATCAGCCAACTCCCATTGAACAATCAAATGATACAGTTCCACCCATAAATATTCCATAAGCAAGGATATAAGAATTTCAATTTTATAAAACCAAAAGAAAAATCTATGAAAATTCTGACGCAAAAATAAATATAAGAAGATGAGAAAATATCAAGAATAAGACTCAGATGCTCTCTTTATGCAAGCAAAACATAAATAAGAACTTTAACAGCCACGAAGCAATTCTCACCGCAGGTGCAGCCTCCAGTGCTCCATCAGCTGTGGAGAAAGTGACATGCTCCAATCCCTTTTCCTCCATAAATTTAGGACCTAGCTGTGCAGGAAAAGGGAACCACAAATTCACTCCATATGGTCCATCCAAAAAAGTGACGAACGAAACATTTTTTCATGAATGAAAGTGAAAGCAGAAAAGGGAAAAAAAAAATAGTGAAAGATACAACTGGTTAAGAGCATACATAAGTGAAACCAGTAGCAACTCGCAGAGGTTTCTCTTTGGTCCATTGAGGCATTTGGGCTAGCTCACTAAGCGAATTAATGTTCTCAAAAATCCCATACTTAGGAATCTGAAAAATATAAAAAAGAATATGACCACTAACAAGAAACACAAGATAGACCACCGTGAAAATGCAGTAAGCCCCTTTAGCAGCAATAGATGAAATAATTACTTACCGCAATGGATAAACGACAATCCCCATATTCAAGTGAATCATGAACTAAGATCAAATCGTCATTTCCCTGCCAAGAAAAAAGAATCAGGAAGGAACCAAATTATGTAAACACACTTCCACCAATCACTCTAAATAGCAAAAGATGTTCTTCCGGTATACGAATGTTATAACTAATAACAAGAATTGAACCATTGCACTTTCTAGCTATCCATGATTCCATATTATGAAAGCCACCAAATTTCCCAGGAAATAACAAGAAGACAAAGACTTGAACTCCAACAGGATTTTGATCCAATCTAAGGTGGAAACCTCAATATACACCACTTTAGCAGATTTTGATTAATCCAAAAGAACATAAGTGGCTGAAAAGAGAAGCGAAGAAAGAGTAGAGAGAAACTAAGAAAACAAATCTATAGATGTTCAAAGAAATATGCCAAGTACTTTCGAGTACGTTTATTCATTGGCTTGCAGGTTTATGAAAGAATCTTATAGAGATAATAATGGTTCCTGAGGTATCAAAATTTAGGAGTCTTATTTGGAAATGAAAGCAAAGAAATAGGAATTAGAGCTTTTATAGACCTTAATATGTTGACTCTTTGAGGTGTAACTCAACATTATACAGTTACCAACCCTATCAAAATTATAACTGAATAAAGAAAGTTCGGATACTTGGTTCCTCTGTATCCTACATAGTCTGTATAATGGTAGTTTGCTTCTTCTTATATGATTGGCACAATAAGGGCCCCTCGTCTTAGTTGCACTTTTTTTTTAATATTCATTATTTCATTAACCACAAATATCATACACAGGTCTTAAGGGTAGCTAGAACACAGTGTTATAGGTGACACAGAGACAGAGCCATGGGAACAACCAACAGATGTAGGAACCATAGCCAAGCCTGCTAGTCATACTAAAAATAAAAGTCTGTTTGAAAGGAAGACATCATGTTGGAAATGAGCAAAATTCAGGTTGGGTAGCAGATCTGATTCCAAGGTATTTCGGTAAGTTTCCATTGATGTAGCATTTGTAAGAAATATTGGGCCAAGCATGATATAAGACATACAACTTTAAGCATGGTCATGCCAATGGGATTTAAACTAGACATGAATACACAAGAATCAAATTTTTAAATGACATACTTGGAGCCATCAGCTACCTGAATGATTAGTGTCCAGAAGAAACAAGCAGATTCATAAAGCAATAGAACAAATTGGTGTGGAAGGCGGACCTCTTCATGCTCCATAACCAAGGTATTCAAATGTACTGATTTTGTGCAATGTTGGAGCATGGGACTTTCCCTCCTATGTCTTTATGTTTTCTTGATTCCCTGGACTTAATGATTAAGGAAAGTGGGACTGTAATTAACTGGAAAATCTTCATAGGTTATTCCCTTCATGTGGTAACTCACCTTTAGGCCCTTCAAAATTTAGCACGATTCAAATTGGTTGGTCTAACTTCCCTTTATCCCTAATCAATTAAGTCACTTGCTAAGTCTTGATTTGGAATGTGTGACCAGAGTTTTTTTAATAATATCTACTATCTAATTATTATATGGTTGTAAGAACTATTGCTAATCAACCATAGTTCTGTGAATAATATGGTTATCTGCTGTTAGATCTGGCAGTTGACCCCAAAAAGTTAGGAAACAATGTAGTACTTGCATAACTAAATAATGGCTTTTTTATCATGTGACAAATAAAAGGAATTAGAAGGGGAAGAATGGTGATAAAGCATACAATCTGATATTTTACATAGACAGACGGCCTCTTTGGGCACATTTTAGGCAAAAGGGAATTTATACAATTTAAGGCATAAGATCTCTAAATTTCAATTATATTGAGCAGATGGTTTGAAAAGATAACTTTAGGATTGAGAAGAAATTGATCTGGTTGAGACCCATCAGATTAGAAGCAAACCCAAATTGGCTGGAAGGGTAGTTTTTGCCATTATGAAGGCTCAGAATCTCAGATGACCTTCAATGAAGATTCAATCAGTTTGATGATTGCAAATGGTACTCTTTATTGTTGGCGGGTGCAGATCCACCAATTGAACACCGCTCTCAAAGCCCAGGATGGTACATGATGAAAATATGAATTTTCTCAGAAGTTGGGTCGAATCCAAAATTTTGGACCTGTTTATCCCGAGTTTGACCAGATCTGACCAAGTCATCCCAACTTTGATCAAGTATAACAGACCAATACCTGACCATGCTAAGGTCAAGTCAGCTGACAAGTGCTTGACGCCATCAATTTTTCCTAGAGTTGACCTAACCTAACATGACTGGCAGTTACAAAGCTACTCTGTACCGGGCCTAACCGAAACCAGGATGACTCAATTCATATCTAAAATCCATGCTACTGCATCAACTCCAATGAACATTCAAGCAATCAAATGGTCCAAAATGACAACTTGTACACTGATCCAAAGAAAATTCTAACGCAACAAGAGTATCATACATTATCTCAATGCGTACCTGTCCATATTCACTGACTGTATCAAGACCTACAATACCAAGGTCCAGATCTCCTGACAGCAATTTGCGAACAATATCTTTTTGCCGCTGAAACCAGACTTCCAAGTTTGATAGCTGCATCAAGGAATTTTGAGAAAATGCCCCCATTTATTAAAACATATAATTCTTCAAATATATAAGGGAATTAAAAGACAGCTAGACATTGAGTATAATGCTTTCAACAGAATAAAAATTCACAAAAAACATATATATATATACAAAAGTACTCTGAAAATTTTGAATATTGCACATAATGCAAATATGGTTTGAAAAGTCACTGCTCAAACTCAGAAGTTGGCAGGTCTTTGGAAAACTAGATGAGGTTAGAAATTTCTCCAAGTCTGTTAGTAGGGAGAATAGAAAGAGAACAATTACTGACATAAATATGTTGAAGTCAATATATACAAAAAAGTCATGTCTAATAAATTCATAAGTTAGTGAGAGGAAAGAGTACTAAAGCTGTCACTTGTATAGGATCCAGACAAGGTTGGGGATGGAGTCATTGGAAGGACATATAAGGAGGTAAAACAAAATTTAACAAATGTTTATATTGCCTAACACAACAGACAAGAAATGAAAATCCACAAAACACAACTCATAAAAATGAGAATTGAGATGCTGTTGAGGGATAGAAGATCTGTTCCATTTGAAAGTGAGGTGACCATATATATTTTTATTTCTATTTCACTTTTTGAGAAAAACCTTCTATTTCGTGAGTTCATATCGATGGCTCTAGAGTGCCCAAGCAGGATTCCATTAAATTCGTCACTATTTGAGAAGTATGATGGTTTATCGAGTCACTATGGACCTCCTTTTCTTTCATAATTTCATGGGCATTAAAGGTTTAAAGGTTTGGACGACCCTGATCTGGATAGACGCGCAGTCTTAAGTCGGGTACTGCAACAATCTGAAGTCCTCATGTTAAATAGATAACACATAGGATAGATTCCCAATTGTCTAGATTATCAGTCCTAGTATAAAAAAAATTGTGCAATAACCTTTGTTTGGTTCAACTGACCATCAGAGGTAAACAAGTCCCCCATCAGAATATCAGGCCAAACTCCTAACCAACTAAAAAAATACATTGCCAAGCTTTGACAGGCTTTCTGTGGTTAATAATTATTCATCTTGGGTAGCTAGTTAATGCCCAATATAACTCCCATCTCATGCAATTTTTGAATCCCTTATAATCCTAGTCTTATATTTAATAGTAAAATCCTGATTAATCAAGAAAACAATACTTTAATACATATATTTTTTTTATCAGTAGAGCACCTTTCATCTCTCAGACAAAATCTCTCACCCCTATAGAACCTTTTCCTAAAATTTATTAAGTTTTCAATCGCTGGCCGAACCCATCATCTCTGTTCTCCTAAGAATTTGACAACCACTAGTTTTAGGTTTGATTTTTCTTTATATGTTTAGACCAAATCAACCACTAAATGGTACCCAGCATTACCTCAGTTCTTACAGTACTGTCAAACCAAATAGCTTTTAATTTGTAATTCATCCGTTCAAAAATTCAAAAGTGTCAAGGAGATATCCAAATGTTACCTCAACAATAATATAGAGGGAGCCCCCCACCCACTGAATAAACATGCCAGTTTGAACTATATCGTGGACGTGATAAAAATAGAAAAAGCTTCAAAAACAAGTACCAGCAAGTGACAATGACTGTTTTAGGATAGTCACCAGGAAATATAGGACAGAAATCAATCAACTAAGACACAAAATTTATGGGTTTTAAGGCCTACCCATTAAACAATTTTCTCATATCCTGCACAATAACTTTGCTAATTATAAAGAAACGTGGAGGAACTTTAGACTTCAACTTGAATTCATCATATCCCTAAGAATACAAAATCAGGATAAATAAGAATACACACCAGTGGAATTTCAGCTACGTATTGTCGAGGATTTACTTGCCGGACTGAGAGTTGACAATCCTACGCAGTAGAGAGAAAGAGAGGGAAAAAGAAGAATTTATTCAGAAAAGCAAGAAAAATGAAAAGTTAGAAACAGAGGAGATCACAGAATCAATGGAAAATATAAATGAGAGATGAAAATGGGGATGAGATGAAGATGAAGATGACAATACCTTAAGAAGATCGAGGGTCTCAGCAGCCATACGACCTTTACTTGGCAAACCCAGACGGATTTCTTTCCTCTCAGTGCTGGTGGTTCTGTCAATGTTTCCATTAACAAGAGTAACGGGAGATGGGGAAGAGCAGCAAACGATTCTGGGTTTTAAAGATATGTAAGAAGAGGGTGAAGCAATGTAGGAAGAAGAAGGAATAGTTGAAGAGGAGGAGAGGTAGTAAGGTTGGAAGAGAGCTTGAAAAGATGCAGCCATGGCTTTTAGAGGAGTCGGAACGGCAGTTTCTGGTTTTAAGAGAGAGAGAGAGAGAGAGAAGACAAATGAAATGTGTAGAAGACAAATGAACCTAATCAAGCCAAGTGGGAGTGGAGTGGAATGGAGTGGGGGGTTCTTCAAACCTAACATTATTTTAGTCTGTCGTAGAGAATCAGAGAATCTCAAGTCCGACTAATCCGATCTGATACTGAGCAGGATCGGAACTCGGAAGTTGGACAGGATGGTTGGGTCGACTTGGGGTCATTAACCTGAAAAGTTAAGAGGCCGTTTGGCAACCCTTTCAGAAGTTGCTTTTTGACTATATAAGTCAAAAAGTAAAAAAGTTTGTATGGTAACATTTTTTCAAAGTGACTTCTAGAAGCAAAAAAGTTACTTCTTTTTGGAGCAAATTTTTTTTGCTTTTCTACTTCTTAGAAGTTGATTCTCCTCGAGTACCGTGTAACAACTAATAACTCATCATTTTTTTAGACTTATAAGTCAATAGTTTACCATACTAACTTCTCCTTATTTTTTACTTCTCAAAAGTACTTTTATTTTTTTTAGAAGCAGAAGTTGCCAAAGGCGCCATTAATATGGTGGAGAGCATCCCTGCGATTTAATAGTAAAAAAATACCATTTTGAGTTAAAATATTTGAATTAATAAGGGCCCCACCCGAAGTTAAACTTGCTTGACTTAGGGTTTCCCCACCACTTTATCTTTTACCTTCACAAGCTTTATGCACGTTTTTACGTTGAAATTGTTCCTTAATTAGTTGTTGTTTATTAATAGGGGATTTTGGCCAAAAACCCCTACTTGGAAAACGTTTTAGGATTTAGCCCAACAAACGTTTTCTTTTAGTCTAAGGCCCAAGAGGGTTTCAGTCAGAGGGTTTCAGTGTGTGTAATTTATAGGAAGAGGGTTTCAGTGAAACCCTCTCCGAGAGGATTTCAGTCAGTTATCCTTGGGCCTTAGACTAAAAGAAAACGTTTGTTGGGCTAAATCCTAAAACGTTTTTCAAGTAGGGGTTTTTGGCCAAAATTCCCTTATTATTAATATGTCATGTTGCTCATTTAATGTTATAGTAGAATTATTTAATGCTAGAGTTTTATTTATTACCAATGCCCTCCATTTGATAAATAATTTACAACTTTATATATACAATTTGCTAATAGAAAAATACACATAAGGTATTTTAGAAAGTTTTAGCAAAATAGGCTTCACTCAAGTATTTGCATTATATAGTAGTATAGATATAGATAGATAACCATTACAAGTCAACCCAGAGGAAAATAACTCATCCTGCTCTATTGTTGATTTCACCTTGTGGGGCCTTCATATAGATGATTTAATGGATGATATTTGGTGAAAATGTTGACCTTACCTTAAAGATGATTGTTTTTTTAAAATCAATTAATTCTAAAACTTATAATTCTATCAAAAATTGATTAAAAAATCAACCGTCGATTATTCGACATAAAAATAATTTTATAATGGTTGATTTTCCAATCGATTGATGATGGTGTTAAGAGTTTTAGAATCGGGTGATTTTTAATAAAAATGATGTATAGAGGAGATAACATCTAAGCCATTAGATCGTCTTCATGTAGGCCCTATAAGGCAAAATTAGCAAGGATGGGATATTTGGGGTCAGAGGATCTATTCTCCCTCTGTTCACCTTCTTCATGGACGGTTTACTGTTAGTATATAACTTATCAACCCTAGAACATGATGCATTAATATTTTCTTCTAAGATGTTCAACTTATATAGTGATGACATAACTATTCAGTGGTGTTATGAGACAAAATAAGGAGTCGAGATCCGCTGTCCCTTTTTTCTTCTCCTTGTCTCATGCTTATATTTTCTTGTGAGGACTACATGGAGTTGATTAAATGGATAATTTTTTGTGAGGATGTTCCCCTAACTATATAGATTATTATCTCAAAAAATAAGTCTACTCTAAAACTTCTAACCCTGTCAAATATTAGTTAGAAAAGCAACGGTTATGAAATCATTCATATATCTGATAATGGACGACTAATTTTATAATCAACTTTCGATGAGTTTAAAATTTTTAGAGTGAGCTAATTTTTTATGAGAATGATCTATATGGTGAGGAGAACATCCCCATAAAAAATCCTCCATCCAATGGATCGTCTCTTTAAGGGCCCCACATGGAAACATCAGCATGGGACAAAGAAATGACATGGAAAAAGGGGACAGAGGATCTAGACTCCAAAATAAGATTGTGATTGTAATTAATTGTGAAATTAATGAGGGCAGATCCTCTGTCCCAAATCCCATGTATGCTTGTTGATTTCGTCTTATAGGGCCCACATGATGACGATCTATTATCTGATATTTCGTGAAAGTGTTCTTCTTATCATATAGATCATTCTAAAAAAAAATAGTCAATTCTAAAACTCTTACCGACATCATTAATCGATTAAAAAATTAACCGTCATAAAATTATTTTTATTGGACAATGGACACTTGATTTTTCAATCCACGTTTGATAGGGTTAGACGTTTGAGAATGTACTGATTTTTTTATGAAAATGACATATATAGTGAAGAAAA